>VXAZ01004522.1:1129128-1148106 GCA_013399875.1 Gymnorhina tibicen
CCCGCCTCGCCGCTGCCCCCCGCTCCAGCGCCGCCGGGCCCCGCCGGGAGCGGGCACGGGGCGGTCCGGGGCTGCGAGCCGCGCCCTAGGGCTGAGCCCCGGGGCGGGCTGGTGAGCGCGGCCACCGCAGAACCGTTAGAGAAGGACGGGACCTCTGGAGACCGTCTGGTCCAACCCTCCTGCCAGGCACGGTCACCTAAAGCAGGTGACACAGGAACACATCCAGGTGCGTTTTAAATGTCTCCAGAGAGGGAGACTCCACCACCTCCTTGGACAGCCTGTTTCAGCGTTCTGCCACCCTCAGCGTAAAGTTCTTCCTCGTGTTGAGGTGAAACTTCTTGTGCTTTAGTTTATGGCCATTGCTCCTCATCCTGTCACTGGGAACCACTGGAAAGAGTCTGGCACCATCCTCTTGGCACCCACCTTTGAGATACTTACATGCATTAACGAGATCCCCTTCAGTTTTTTCTGAGGCCCAGAGTCTCTCTGCATAAGAGAGGTGCTCCAGACCCCTAATAATCTTTGTGTCCCTCCGCTGGACTTCCGGAGCTCCTTGTCTTTCTGTACTGCAGGGTAAATATTTGCTGTTGGGAGAAAAACAGTCTGTGAGAGACGGCATCCTGCAGGGGGCTGTGCATATGCTTAGCCCTACACACCATGTGCCGGGCCAGGCACAGGATGGGGACTGCTCTGGTTGTGAACCATCTGAATCCATCTCCTTTTTTCTTTTTTTTTAAGCTTTTCTTGCTATGTGCAGAAATCGCTGAAAATAGTAACTCCAATTTTTTACCCAGTCCCAGTAATACACACCCAATTTGGATTAAAATACTCAGCCTCAGGTTAGTAATAGGGTTGCACCCCACACATCAAATGCCAAATTTAAATTAAGCTCATCAGCTTCAGGCTAGTCCTCCGAAATCAGTGAAGGAGAAGTCACTCTGCTCTTGGTATCCAAGGTTCTAGAATTTATGGAGAAGAATTGCACACTGTAACCCCAGGAAAGCAGAAGAGCATCATCCATTAGATATTTTAGATCAGAGCTTCTGTTCTACCTACAGCTTTATTTTGCCTTTTTTTTTCCCCTGCACTAATTTATCAGGTAAAATTGCTAAAGGGAATTGAAGAAAATCTTGATTAGTCATTGTGAGATTACTGCCAGGTCATTAGATGCTTCCTGGCAATAAACTGGTTGTGGTGTTCATTATAACACTAATTAGTTCCACATGGAGTCCTGCACTCACACCAACAGGCTGGATGGAGATGTTTGCCCTCTTCCAGAGATCCCAAATCCTAGGCCAAGGAAATGCCTGGGGCAGAGCAGTTGTTATCCCCATGGAGGAAAGCACGAAGCATTGCTAGCGGAGTATCACAGCCTGTCAGGAGAGAGATTATCAAAAGAGCGAGATCAAAGGAGAGGTTCATCAGAGAGATGTTTTTTATTTAATTAAGCTTTTTTTTTTTTCTAGGAGAATTTAGCAGAGAAACAAAACACAGCAGGTTTTCAGACAACAGTACAGAATATTGCAAGGATTCTGGCTGCTCATTGCCTTTCCACAAGAATGCATTATACACTAAAGTATTTCAATATGCAAAGGGGATGTAGATGCAAAGGGGATTCTCCCTGATGTAGAAAAATTACAGTTTGCAGTCAGAACATTCAGTTTAAATCAGCTTATAATTAGTTCTACAAATTTCAGCCAGTAATTAGTTCTACAAATTGACAGGAGATATAAATTTTTAAGGTTTTTCACATCCCACTCCGTTCTTTCACAGAGTGTTGTGGTTCAGGATCACCTCTCCATAGATTATTTTGGGAGTTTTGTGATGTTTTTTTAAAATTTCTGTGTCTTTCATGTATCCTATTAGTCATCAATCCCTTTCCTTTGGTCCGGATTTTGTAATTCTTGAAGTCCGGGATTTTTTCATTACTGTGCACTTGAAACATTATGCCATCTGAATTAATTTCAGCGAGACAGACTGGAATTACATTATCATAGAGCCATAGAATGGCTTGGGTTGGAATGGTCCTGAAAGATCATCTAGTCCCAAGCCATGTCCATTTTGGAGACAGTAATACATCTCACCATCTTCAAAGCCATAAAAGTACATGTCCAATTGCTGTCTTGACTCAGTACCACCAGAACACAAAACAATGCCTGAGAAATTTGCTCAGGGAAGAAAGTCAGATTACCATCTTTCATCTTACCTGGGGAAATTTCTCAAATACACAATGGTGAAACAGGAGCTCTCACTAAAAGAAGTTACAACCCAGACCTCAAAATTTTCTTGTTGAATAGAACAGATAACTAATTAGCTACTTACAAACAAGCAAACTGTTTAAAACGGTAGCACAAAGATGACCCAGTGGAAGCTGTTCAGGCTGAAACAGCAGAAGAGAGGTTGTTAAGGACAGTTTTATTGTACAGGTAAAAAATCTAAAGAGCCAAACAAAATTGAACAACCAGAGGAAAAAGTAACCTGTAGTACTTGTTTAAACAGGGAGCCTGTGAATAACAAAACCAACAAAAAAGGTATCCCCAAAATCAGGGAGATAAGAAGAGAGAATAACAACAATACAAACAGACACCCTCTGGTATTAAAAAAAGCTACTGACGCTCATTCTTCCAGGAACTGGCATAATCCTTATGTTTGTCTGCATGCAAGACACTGTGGTCAGGAAAACATTTTTGCAGAATTGGTCATGTTGCAGTGTTTTCAAATGGCTGATTAAAAGCAAAGGAAAACAAGTCTCGACATCCTAAATGTTTTCTTTCCTTTTTTTTTCCCCTTTTGTAGCATCTCATTCAAGGAATAATTGTAAGTTTTGAAGCAATGATTTACCTTACTTGTTTTTACCCAACTGTATTTTGGTTTTGGGAAGTACAAAGCCAAGTGGCTTTGGTTTTCAGCAGCCTTCCTTTAGAGCTTCAAGTCCTGGCATGGTGTCCCCCAGTGGTCTGGAGCAATAGCAGCTGGGGCTGCTGCTGCCCTTTCTTTGCCCCTGCTTACATGTATTTTCCCCAGTGTGGCTCATGCTGGTAGAAAACTAGTCCTATGTTTAAAAGTTTTCTACAACCTCAGTCTCTTGCTCTCTAGAAGTGGTGTAGTGGTATTTAGTTAGCCCGTATTGGTAGGAAACTGGATGCTTTTGAGGTTCTGGCAGCGTTCATAAGCTTAAGAAGGCATCTACACTTCCTCCTCCTGCTTTCTTTCTCTGTGAGTGACGTAGGTAGAGAAAGATCCCTGCAAGACCCTGATGTGTACCCAGATCCTGAAACTGCTGTTGTCTGTCCCAAACACTGATGAGTTACTTCCTTTCTCCAATGTTACTTCCCCTCGCAATTTCTTGGCAAGCATCTTTCTCACACAAAAATGTTATCCCTCCTCTTCACTGGTGAATTCAATCCAGATCCTCCTACTATGGGCTGCCATCCCAGCTCTTATTCCCAAGGCAGGGAACAGGAGGCGAGTTAACTCCCTGCTGCCTGGGAGTTAACTCTGCATCCCTTGGATGACACAAACTTGCAGTACAGTAATGACTGCCACCACAGAAATCTTTCTGGTGCTTGCCCAGGGAACTGCCAAAATCTCTTAAAAGGAAAGCAGCTGTTGCTGAGCAAGCGGTTCTTTGAGTGGGAGGAGCAGCTTCCAGCTCCTAGATCCCATGCAAAATCCAGTGGTTACAAAATGGCTAAAATTCTGGGAGATGCTATTTTTGTTTGTTAGTTCACTTGATCAAAGTAAATGTTTACCTAATCAAAGTTTGCTTACTTAAAGGCTAGGAAAGGACTGCCCTGGAAATGCATCATGAGAGTCCTGAGACATGAAAACCAGAGAAGTGTAGGAATGACCTGGTGGAAATAAGAGCATGATTCTGATTTCAGTTACATAGGTCTTAAGGCACTGCAATTTTTTTAGCTTGAGAAGGGTTATTCCACTTCATTGCACATGCAAAAAGTGAATTAGGTTCTTCATAACCCAGTGGTTCCAGCATTAATGCCAGGAAACTATGTAGCTGGCTGCTACTTCATTTCATTGTAGGGTTGCTTCATGTTTTAACATCTCCTCTTTCTGGCAGTTGGATGGTCCAGTCACTCCCTCCTGAAGAGAAAAATCTGCTGGAAAAGGTTAGAGGGGAGTAAACCTCTGCAAGATCCTACTTGCAGCTTCACTGCCAAGAACTTTGAAAAGCAGCATTATTGCTGCTGAGTGAAACCTGGGAGTTGTTTGTGTAAAGCTTACCAGCATGCTTCTTGTTGGACCTTGTAACAGATGCACTGTTCCTAAAGTGCTTGGGAAACATTTTTGGCATCAGAGGTGTATGTTTGTCAAGACGGTCAAGTTTACACTGCTTATTCACTGCTAATCCCCAAGGCAATTTCCTATCAAAGGAGTGAAAAGTGATGCAAGACTTCTCATTCTTTGCAAGTGATGTCTCATAGCCTCAAGCTGGTGATAGTGCAACATTTCTCCACTGTTAGATGGGAAAGAACAAAAAAAAAACTTTCTGCTTACGCCAGAAAAACAGAAGCTGAGGTACAACTCGAGAACGCTGCAAATACCACAGCAAATTAAGTACCAAGCAGGGATAACAGCTAGCTAAAGCAAAATATTGTCTCAATTGAAAAATAGACATAAATTTAGATGGATTTAGTCTGGAAGTTAGGAGTAGGGCTTTCTAAGGCTTTGAAAAGTTCAGTCAGAGCAACAAATGAAAAGCAAACTAATTTAAAGGTACAGCTTTATACAGGTAAAAAAAAATTCTGAGATGTCCTGAAAAAGCAGAAGTCAAGACTTGGTGATCCAATAGATTACTTATCCATATTGCTAAGTAAATTGGCCAGTGGGCTGGGTTTGGCTGGGGTAGAGTTAATTTTCTTCACAGTGGCAGGGATGGGGCTGTGCTTTGGATTTGTGCTGAACACAAATTACCAGGGTTGGTAATACAGATATATTTTTGTTACTGCTGAGCAGGGCTTACACAGAGCCAAGGCCTTTTCCGCTCTTCATGCTGCCATGCTGGGGAGGAGGCTGAGAGCAGGTGGGAAACTGGGAGGAGACATATCTGGGGCAGCTGACCCCAACTGACCACAGGGATGTTCCAGACCATATGACATCACACTCAGTATATAAAGTGTGGGAATAAGCAGGGGATGTTTGGAGTGATGGAGTTTGTCTTCCCAAGTCACTGTTAGACATGAGGGGGCCGTGCTCTCCCGGGGATGGCTGAACACCTGCCTGCCTGTGGGAATCGGTGAATTATTTCCCCTTTTTTGCTTTGCTTGCGTGCACAGCTTTTGCTTTTCCTATTAAATGGTCTTTATGTGAACTCAAGCATTTTCCAGCTTTTACCCTCCTGATTCTCTTCCCAATCCCACTGGTAGGGGAGTGAGTGAGTGAGTGGCTGCCTGGGGCTTGGTTGCTGGCTGGGGTTAAACCATGACAGCTAGTCAACACCAGCTGTTGAGGTTGGATATCAGGCCTGATGTGTCACAGAGGAATCAAGTTAGAGCTCTTTCTGCTGAGATTGAAATCACCAATGTGATTTCATGAAATCAGTCCAGCAAAATCAGTCCAGTTGCTGCATCCTGTAAATTCCTTATACTGGGCAAATTCCTACAACCAGTTCTTGATGAGAGCTCTGTATCTTATTATCAAACTCCTTTTCCACATGAACCTTATGAAAATACTGACGCGAACCCACAAGGCTGCACGAGTCCTTTGTCATGTATCATTCCATACAAAACCACGCCTGAGCATGCAGGTGTTTGCAGTGTAAACATCAATCCAAACAAAAGGTTGCTGTGATTTCCTGTACCAAGGCACAGTTCAAAACAGGGGGTCACTGACCTGGGGTATTCAAGGTTGCAGTTTGGCCGTGTCCTTAGCTCTTGTAACATGTTCCATTTTGCAGGTCCTCACTTTGGGCTGCCAGTATTGAGGATGGTTTGTAAAGACAGCATGATGATTGTTCTGAGTGAGTCCCTGAAGATGACAAGAACTGTCTCAGTTTACTTTTGGTGGTGCTGATGTTGGTTTGCTCCATTCTTTTCATGCTTTTGCCATAGGTGACACCTGTTAGGTGCCGTTTGAAAAAGGAATGTGAAGATCAGCTTCACCCAACTATTAGCTGTCTGATTGGAGTGATAACTGGAGATCTCGACTTCAAAATTCAGGGAGTCTTTGCAGCAGGTCAGTGATACCTTCTTGCCTTCCAGCTCACTGCAGGAGCAGCCCAGCGAGGTTCTCATAAATTACAACTGGGTTTACTGAATAGTCCTGCTGTTTCCTTCTAGCAGTGCATTCCACAGTACACTATTCTCATACAGAGTGGTGCAGTATCTGGTTTACCACCATTAGCTTTGTATGAGGTGAAGGAGCCTGTGTTTACTACTAAATGAAAGGAGAGCATACACAATTCTCCTTTTAATTAAGCTTAGCCTTATAAAGTATGAAAAGGGTTTTATATTAAGGCCAATGTTTTATTGTCTAGCAAGCAGGCTTCTATTGTGCATATTGCCAAGGAGAGATAACAGGGCTCTTATACTCTCAGAAATTTGTCCTGCCAAGTGAGCATCAGGTTTGTCTAAAACATACCCAGCGTGTGCTGCCAGCCAGAGGAGGTTTGAACTTCACATTGATTTTTCTCATTAAATCTGCAGGCAGTGAATGCACATTGATGGGTGCTTCCTCTGCTTACAGAAGACCCAAACAGGGACCTTCCAAACAAGGCTGAAATGAAAGTTTTCAAATGAAAATGCATCTATCCATCCCGACCTTATGGTAGTTTAGGCAGTGAGAAGGGTGCCTGTAGCCAGCTTGTGGGGTCACTCCTATCTTTTTGTCTACATCAGTGGAACAGGGTGTTCATTATGAACAATCATGAGGCAACTGCAAAGGAGAAACTAAAATTCAATTGTAAGCCAGGTGGTGACTGAGGAGACTTATCTTTTGTCCTAGTCTTTAGTCTTATGTACTAAAGTTGATTCCTTTGTTTAGATTTAACAGTGAGAGGGCTCTTTGCGCTCCCAACAGAAAACAGGAAAACAATATGAGAAAGGAATTTCAGGGGGAGAAAAATCTGATCAAGAAATTCTCATCAATCCAAAAAATCTACAGCATAAAAGATGAGTTCCTTTTTTTTTTTTTCCTTTTGTTTTGTTTCTGCTATGAATGACATTTTTGTGTGTTGAAATGAGTTTAAGTCTGAGTTTGGGATTGTGACCTCCCCTCTTCCCACGACCAGTCTAAACAGCCCTGAAATGCAGAGGATGTTTGATGTAAACTCCAAATTCCCCTTTTGGGTCTATGTCCTTTATGAGGATAAATTAACCCTTAAAGAAACCTTTGCAGTTTTGCAAGGTTTTGATCACACAATTTATAATTATTGCTGTTAATGATGACTGCATTTTTCATTTCAGGACAACTCTTTGTTTATTATTTATTCCAATTTCCTTTTACAGCAGCAGTAGTATTGCCTGTTTATGGACCTCAGAATTTGGCTCCAACACAGATAATCTGAGTTTGTTCAAACCTAAAAATAAATAAGAAGCTAGTGTGCTTTGTTTTGTAGGTTTTTAAATATATATTAATAAAATATTTTACAAGGAGGAGAAGAATGCACTACTTGATCAACAGCTTTAATTTTCTAATGAAGTTATGATATAGTACTCTCTTCAAATAAGCAATAACTTGTCAGGACCTTAACTGCACCAAGAGGTGCTGATTACCCTGACATAACTAATAGCTAAGAAACTATCTTGAGGAGCACAAACTGGAAATATGAACAATGCAACCTATTTTGTCAGTCCAGCTATTTTACCCTCCTCCTCAGTCACTTCTTGTGGTTTCTTTAAAGATGATGGGTGCATTAAGTCCGAAGATCCTGCAGTACACTAGGAGGCTTTAAATGTTATTTTTAGGGCAATTAAATGCAAAAGAAAAGTTCTATACTAGGTCTGCACTCTAAGGGTCTGCAGACGTACCTTCATCACACATAGATCATGAAATCAGATCTCTCACCTTCACAGTTAGAAAAGTTCTAAGAATAGATGAGAATAAAAAAGTAATAGAGCGGTAAGTTTTGAAGGTATAGCTTAAAGAGAACTAGCACTGATTATCTTCAGCAAAGGAATTAGCAAAGTGAAGATCTATCTGCAGAACAACCTTAAAGTCAAGCTACCACAGTCATAATCTTTCTGATGATATCAGGAGGGTGGTAAAAGGGGTTAGAAAATAAATCTGATGCTCTGGCAGAAACAAAATATTATTTCACCAAAACCCAGAAAGAGTCAGAAGTCTCATTTTGGTTTTAGAACACATAAAAAAATTCTTATTAAGCTCTTCAAGCCTTGGTTGGAGTGAGTTTGAGATAGTTGTGCCAAGTAATTCCTTTCAGTAAGACAGGTGGCTGGAAGGCCAGTGTGGTCCCTGACCCCCTGCTCCAGGTGTTCGTGCAATCATTAGAAAGGGAAGAGTGTAGCCTGTGCGTAATTCGGACTTCATGTGAGCTACTATTGTTGACTGAACTTCTGGGCATGTGATTTGGCTGTAATTCCTCTTCCAAAAAAGATGGACTGCATCTTGGTGGGAATATCCCCTTTGGCTCCTACACGGAGAACGGGAGCACTTGGGCATCTGGATAACCTAGGTCATAGCAATTGCTTGTGACTGGAGAACAGACAGCAGCCTGAAAAGTAAGGAAATCACACCACTGGAAATAAGAAAGGATCTGGGTAGCTGGGTCCCAAATGAGTTGCACAGAGGATGGGGGAAAAATTGAACTACTGTCTGGCTTTATCCTGCAGGAAGGGAAGATTAACGATACTGTGGGAGTTCAAAGACTTCTATCCAGAGGCAGAGCTGCCTGGGTGTGTTATCCCACAGCAACAGAAAGATCATAATATCTTACTTATTCCAGGACAGGAGTGAGGACATAAACTTGTCTTTGAGGAGGACACCTATGGCACACCTATTCTTGGACTTGTCACCCAAAAAATAAGCTCACTCTGAGGGCTGGCTGATTGGTTTATCTAGTCCAAGGGAAGAAGTATGATAGGCAAGTAATCAGGCTCAATGTACATACGCTGTGTTAGTGGCATATCGGGAGCAAAATGTGGAAGAAAAAAGGATGCAGAGACGTTTGAAGATTAGATTACCTAAATCCTACCTTAAAGCAAGACATGCTGCTCCCAGCTCTTATCTTCATGAAGGATCTGTCTGCAGATCAAAGAAACACAATCACTCTACGGCTTCCTTTTTCAAGATAAGCCAGCTTTTCACTGCCTCTCCTCTAACTTGCACTGGCATGATTGTACACTGCATGCTTTTCGTGTTTACTTATCAAAAGGTATCATGAGATAATTAATGCATATAAGCTAGGGCTTTCCAGGGGAAAGAATTTTTCCTTTATTTTCAAGTTCTTAATATCCCGAAGTTTTGTTCCATGACTGTTCTGACAGCTTTACAGATTAACTTTTCATGGGTAGCTGAAGGACACCACAGCCAGCACAGCCTCCTATTTCATCTATTTCTCACTGAGGCAAATTACAAACTAAAATCTTCCCTGTGTAGTTAATCCAATATAAATCTTAAAATACATTAGAGGGAAAGGATGTAATGTATTATTTAAAGCTAATCCATTAACCTATAGGTTAATAGCATTCATACCCTTAAAAAATCACAGTTGGTAGGAAATTTTGAGAACTAAATAACGTCTTTGGAACATTAGTTGTCTATACAAAGGTCTTGGAAAACAGCAGACTACTTTTCAAAGTGAAAGGTGGAAAGCCCTCTGAAAACATTTTATCTGCACTGATTCCTGTACCGAATCCTTTCGAGCGCTAGGGGCAGACCTAGAGTCCTTTTAGCTCCTGTTAGCAGGAGAGTTCACCTTGTCCTTTTCCGTCTGTTTTGTACAAATGTGAATCTTGCAAACTCCTTCTCCTCCATAAAACTCTTCTTCGTGAAACAGGGTATCCACATCCTTCCTTTCTCTAGTTTCCCTTTCATTTCAGGAAGCTGTCCTACCTCACAAATGCATGAATTTTGCCAGGGGAGCAGTTAGGGCTAAGCATGGTCAGACTAACGAGGTGGTTATGTCCTCCAAGTGCATCTGAGCGGAGAAAGCAGGGATAAAGGCAGATTACTCTGTTCCTAATGTTTAGAAAGCAGCATATGATAAAAAAGAGAAACATAATTCTTGATCAGGAGTCAAAGAAGAATTAAACATAATGTATTTAAACAGGTGTTTCATAAATGTAACAGCTTGCTTTTTAATAATGGAACTCAGGACAGCATTATCCCTCCTACCAGTGTGAAGCCCTTTAAGTAGGGCTGAGTTTCCCAGTGTTAGAGCTCCTTGTTCACAGCACGAGTGGCTTCTTAGTCTCAGAAACAAAACCAGCACTGTGGTTTTCAAAATACTGCCTGGATAGAGATGTGAACAGGAAGAGTGCACAGAGGGTGAGGTACGTGCATGCAAATGTACAATCACAGCATACCCAGCCCAGTAGGCTTATGGATGCTCAATTAACAGCAAAACTGTGTTTAAATAAAAATGTTGCAGCCACTCTGTTAGAGAACAGATAGAATTTTCTTCTTTGGTGGAACTGCAGACAGTTTCCCTTTAAATCAATGTAATTTTTATTAATTTTAATAGTTTTCCTGCCTTTTACTTCCAAAAAGTCTGACTGTAGTCTCATTGCCAATGGAATATCTGAGGGGGAGTGATGCAGCTTTTTAGTTTTACTTTGATATTTGCAAAGGGGGGTTCACTGGAATAAATGACAATTGGAAATATATTGAGGTTCTCATGGGCTAAATCCATCTTCATTCAGAAAGATTTCCTGTATGCTGTGCTTGACAAACATATTACACTAAATCAGTACTTTGATCCCACCCAAATTCCAATACCACTGTGCACACTTTGTCTGTCTTACTTTATGAATCACCCAGTAAAACACACCCAGTTCAAGATATTACTGGCAATGCTACAGTGTATGTACATTAAATCTCATTTTAAACAGAAACCTTGGAACCTGGAATGTTGCCTGTGCTTGAATCCAAGAAGAATTTGAAATGCATAATGTAAAGCTTCTTAATATACCTGACACCCTTTAACTGTTCCTGCAGTTAAAAAATATTACAGCTTACATTTGTACCTCAACCAGGCACCCAGGGGTTCAAGCCCTATATGATGGTAAAAGAAAAGGAAATAATCACTTTTATATCAAGTGAGCAAAGCCGATTTGGAAATTATTGAGATAATCAGCCTACCCAGGAGCTGCTTTAGGACTGTAATTGCTCTTTCACATCTTAGCTAATTTAATTAAACAGAGAAACTATTTTTGGACCAGACAGCTCTGTAAACTTTTGGTACCTTCTATTACAAACCATCTGGCCCTGTACATCGTCACATTTCTTAACTCATACTTAATCACCATCTTTCTCAGAAATTATACATGGATTTTTGTGTTAATTTGTATCCCTCTAGGTTTTGTGTACATTTATTTCACATAAAAGAATTAATTCTTTGGATTCTCTCCCAGTTCAATAGCTGAAAAGTTCTGTGTAGAAACCGGCACATGTCAAGAACCATCATTCAGTTCTTCTCTTTATTTTGGGTAGCTTTTTGGTAGTTGTTTCCTCTGTTATATAATTCTTTCCTTATAGTTTGTAATCCTTTTGTAACACTGTGAATAAGATAAGCATTGAGTCTTTTCGAATATTGTCGGCCTCCACTTTGAGAGGAACAACAATTTCAGTTTTAATTATTTCTTCGGTGAATGGACCTCTGCTATATTTTGCATATATTTGACTAGTCTCCGAATGTTGGGCCACTGTCTGTCCATACCTCTGTCTGGACTCAGCGCTACGTGAAGTGTAATTACACAGTTGCTGACTGAGTTGGAGCACAAGCAGAATGAGTTCACATCTGCCCTCAAAGACTGTACGAACACACACATCTGAAGGCTGCCTCCTGCAGAGGTCTAAAATGCATGTGTGTAACTGACCCTGAAATTCAGTGTGCTTCCTGCAAGAGCCAGGGTTATCTAAACAAAGGGTTCTTAGGAAGTAACCTCTTGACTTCTCCACCCCTCACATTTTTAAGGATTGACAAGTCCTAGCAATTGCACAGACCAGGATAACAAGCCGTGTCCCAAAACAATCATTCTCCTGACATGCTTCCCACTGGCACCTACCACCCTTCAGATCAGCAAAAAAAGGAGCTTGGCTGCCTGCATAGGCATGTACCCAGTTCTCCCTGACTAAATGGATTACACCATTGTTGGCTGAATAGGGTGCCAAGAAGACTTCCAGCCAGCTCGTATTCAGCTGTGCTGCTCCTGAGTCCGACCTAAGTCCAGTTAAAATATAACAAAGGTCTGCAGACAAGGTGCCAGACTCCACTTCTGCCAGCATTTAGGTTTTGTTTCTATTTTATTTTGGAAAGATGCAATGTGATTATAAGAAAATAAGCAAGAAGGTTCAAAAGCTGTCAACAAGAACAGAATTAAATGTGCTACACAGCAGCTTGCTGAGAGGAGTTTGGGATGGAGGAGAGTGGGGAGAGCTCGTGCTGAAGTAAGACAAGAAAGGATCTTAGGAAGGGACCAGCTGGAGGGATGTGAAACTCATGGAAAAGGAAGTTTGGGAGTAGCAATAATTCAGTCCCATTTGTCCCTTTGAGATACATCTGGGATCTTGGTAACTCATCTCTGATTCAGAAGAATGTGAGCCATCGGCTTATATGTGCCAATATCTACGTAGATCTAAAGAGATGCAAATTTAAACTCAGTAGACCAGGAAGCAAAGGAGTGAAGAAATGCAAATATAGTAATCTGAATATCAGGTTAGGTATTTCCAGGCAGGGACTAGTTGGGTGGGGAAGGGAGACTGCATGGGCTGAGGAAAGGCTGGAGAGCCTGGCTGGCTCAAGGGCCAACCTAACAGGGAGGGTCTGGCCTGGCCTACCACAAACAGCTGGCACATTAGGAACCGTGCATTAGATTGCTACTGTCATCTATGTAATGGCTTCAGATAGCAAAAAAGAGCGCAGAAGAATAGCACACTTTTTTTGGTGTATTTTATTTTATGCTCTAATTGCCAACTTAGGCCTCAAGCAGTATCAAGCACATCACTTTGTTTCTTTTGTTCTCTGTTTCTTTACCTGTAAGATGAGAATAATTCATTTCCTGTCAGAATGATTTGGAGATCTAGGATGAAGGGTTGGGGGATAAATGTATCTACTGCAATAGTAGCCCAGCTGCACATATAGCTGTTTGCTGGACTGCCTTGAAATAGCCAAAATCCACTTTTTATTCTTTATTAAAGCAAACAAAACCAAAATTATAAAAGAAACAAACAAACAAATGCCCCTCCCCACCCACCCCCCTTCCCAGTCAACAAATCCACCCTCCAGGCAATTCAATGAGGAGAAGATTCAGTTTCTGGTTGCCCAGTCTTGTTCCTTTCCCACATGACAGTGAGATAGACACCTCTGAGAACCAGGAAATCCAGAGCTAAGGTACAGCAGTACAACCCGAGCTCTGCGTTGTTTGATCAGTGATTCAGTCTTCCTATAACATACATATGCACGACACCGTGACTCCTGAAGCAGAACATCTCAGAGCTGCAGCACTTCAAGTGCTCTTAAAGGAGAGCCCGTGTCCAGGTGAATGCTACTAAATGAGGAATCCTGTACATACGCTGCTCTCAATCACTGAGACCCATCTCCTTGAAACAGCCTCTGGTACAATAATTCTTTGTGCTCTTTCACAGTCAGCTTCAGCACCTATAGGGTCAGGCACAGAGAGAGACTTTCACTTGACTGCTATTGAGATGACAGACCACTCTCACTTTTGGTCTGTGGCCAAAGGAGTTGTGGATCTCACCACTGCTCATGGTCTTAATTGAAAAATGAAGTCGGGACTTGTCTCCTGACTTCCATGCCTCTCTTCATTTTGCCCACACAGCTGCCATCTCCATGTCATCAGTGCAAGAGATTTGCTTGCAAATTAATGCCAAGAGCCACTGCAAGCTCCAGGTGCAGCCTTAATGCTGCACGGGGATGTACCTCAGGTGGTTATTTCTTAGTTTTAAGAAGTTTGAGCGTCACTTGAACTTGCCATGGAATTTGCTGCTGACCTGGAATGACACAGGGAACCCACAAGGCAAACTTTACATTAACCAGGCTCTTTGTCAGCAAATTTAGGTGTTAATTTATTCATGCTTGGCATGTTGTGTGTTTAAAATCCTTCTGCAAGGCCTTCACTGGGAGCAGTGGTAGCTGGACTTCGATGCTAAGGTTTACCAGTAGTCATCAGCTCAACCTCTTATCCCAGAAAAAGGAAAAATTAAATAAAACTGAGTGATGCACAGTCAAAAACTTTTGCAACCACAAGGAATATAGATATAAAACAAAACAAAACCAAACCCCACCCCTCTCCAGTATTTTTATTTGAAAGGGAAAAAAGAACAGGAGTAGGGAATGGAAGAAGAGAAGGAAAAGGGAAAGGGAAAGGAGAAGAAAGGAAACATTTTACGATGAACACCTCTTTTTAGCAGAAATGCTTTACTATATTTTCAAATGCAAATTGACTGCAAATTCCAGACTTCAGCCACTGAGTTTTCATATGTATCCATACATATTATAGGTATGTGTGTGTATGTATCTTAATCTGTATTTAGTTATGGGCCAATTTGGTTAAACACTCTGTAAAGAACAAAAAGATGGTCCAGAAAGTAAAGAGTGACTAGTTGAACCATCAAGGACAACATATGCAGGCAGATGGAATCCTAGGAGTGGCCAAGAAGACGGTGAGTCAGTATTACTTAAGACGATAAGCAGTTGCCTTGGTGCACCAGCAGTCTAACCCTGATCCATTTTTTGATAGGCTTCACAGGAAAAGAGAGTTTCGTGGAGGAATCCGAAGGAGGATAGAGAGATGGCTGCGCAGATATTTATGGGAAGCTCTTCCCACACTCGAAGGTAGCCTGGGAGAAATGCAAAGCTGGTTAATATATGGACATCGAAAGCTGACACTATCTGATCAGACCTGCTTCTTCAAGCAAATGAGGAAAAATAGATAATAATATCTTAGATAATAAATAAAATAACATGGGTGAGTTCTGTGTGCAGCAGCGTTTTTGAGCCTGAGATCCTTACACCTGGAACGGTTTTGATTGAAAGATATCACCAGTCAAACTACAGAATAACTTGCTGCAAGTATGTCTAGGTGAACGTTGAGTATCTTGTGTCTAACGTGCAAGTTCGAAAGGATTTATGTAGTACTTTATGTAAATACTACACTTTTACTTTATGGAAATATCTTGTTGATTGCTACAGACTTTTTTGAGATACATAGTGTAGATAACAATGCAGGTGTCATTTACCACTTGCAAAGAATCTTGTTAAGGCGTCTTCTATTTGTATCCTTCCATCCCTAACTTGAAGTAGTGGTGTAGTGTTTGTAGTTTTTTCCTTGAGATAGAGTGTGAGAATGTGAGTTTATCTATTCTTCAGTTTTCTACTTCCCAGTGCCTGTAAGGGTACTTAAACTGACTATGAGAACTCCAGCACAAAATCTGCTAGAACGTTTTGGCAGGTGTTATATTACTTGCTCCTTAACACGTCTCGTCTAATAAAATGAAAAAGTCTGTCATGAAAGTTTTCTTCCATAATTAGGTGTGCTGGTTTGGAACGGCTGTTCATCTGCAAGAGTCAGCATCTGTCTTACACTTACATGGGTTCTCTGTCTGCCTCGTCTGTGACCAGTGGCGAGGAATCTTACCATCAACTTGAACTTTGGATCAGGCCCTCAAGGAGTACCTCTGGATTGACTGAGGCCAACAAGTTTAGAAATACCTGGTTACTTATTCATTAAATGGGATTTTGCATTGCATGCTGGCATGAAGCAATTTTTTTTGTTTTAATTAAATTATTTTCCCCCCACGAGTGTGTCACCCTATGAGCCAAAGGTTTCGCCAGAGTTTCTTTCTACTCACAGAGGAAGAGACCTTTCCTGATGGCTCCTAGTGATGGTTGCTGGAACCATCTGTGCCTGAGGAACAAAGTCTGATGTTCTACAGGTAACACATGGCACAGAAACCTCTGCAATTCCTGAACAACTGTAATTTGTAACACACTGATCCTTGTTATCTGTGCTATTTAAATACCACACAGTTCTGCCTACAGAGAAAGAACCAACCACCACTGAAGATCACAAGCATATAGGAAGATCCAAAATTATTTTATATGAACTTTATATGTTCAGTATGACTGCTTGCACTTGTCATTGCTTTATTAAATAAATTATACTTCCTCACGTTAAACAAATACACACATAGAAATAAAAAAAAAATCCTAAATATTTGAGACAATTATAAATGGGGCAATAATTAATTGATGATAATTAACACTATTAATACACTTTTAAGAGCAGTAATTCTGGTCGTTGTCAGATGTATCTCATTAAGTTCTCCTTATGATGATAATCATAATAATGCTTAAGGTAGCTTTGATGCTCTCAGACCACAGTAATCTATGGTTTGTGAGCATTAGTGCCTTTTCCTAAAAGATTGGAAAAAGGAGTCAAACCCCTTGACTCATTCAGTAAAACGAAGTGTATCACATTTTAGTTGTGAGAGATTCTTAGATTCACTTCTACTGAATTCACCAGGAGCAAAACTGGGCCTTGACTGTGTTGAACAATGCAGAGGAGACGAGCGAAAACTTCCTGGAAATAGCTTGCATTAATAAAGATAATAAAATGGCATCTTCAAGTACAGCTAATTTTTCTGTTCTAGGTCTACTGCTATCACATCCAGCATTGCCAGAGATTTGTGATGTCAAATATTTCCCCTGAATCTCTTCTTAAATTACACTGGCAGAGAATAGCATGGTTCATATAACTTAGTCACGGTGAATTTACTTGATTTACTCAGATTTTGAGGTTATACATCTGAACAAAAGAAAATGTTAGATAATCAGTATCCAATAGGCCCCAGTGGCTTATCTAAAGATTGAACAGGTGTGAAATATGACAGAGCGTGTTCTACAGGATTGTCAGGAAAGGGATGTATGCATTTTAAAAGAAGATTACACATTTTCATTCACCATGACAAAGAGAATGAATGACTATGGAGATTTAATCCTTGTACAATTTACCAAATAAAAACAAAAATTGTTGAAAAGCAGCTTACAACACATACTATCAAACATTCAGTTAAAACCAGTGCTAATGAAATTGCATCTTTTTTTACAAGCAAAAAATAATTTATTTTGCTTTTCTGTGTATTAACAATTTCATCGATTATTATGGAGATTTAAAACAAGATGGTGGAAGACTTAGGTAATACTCCCAGGTAGCACTAGTACCAGTAATGGTCCTTTCCTCTATCCAGTGCCCTGGTTATCAACTGAATAGAGCATTTGTTTCATCCAACACTCTTAATCTTCCAATCTACAGTGGAAAAATTCTATCAAAACGGTTGAAATGAAAACCATCAGTAGTGATCAAAAGGTACAGCCAAAAAAAGCAGAAACCAATGTGCAACTTTGTGTCTACATACAACTAAATTGCCTCTTTTTAAAGCAGAAGTTGGAAGGCACAGCAGTGCAGTGGGGGAATATCCTGTGTGTTTAAGCCAGGGCATCACAGCTGCAGAAACTTGGCAGTTCACATGAGGAGGATGCTCGTGGGCTGCATGGTGGTGGTGGTGGCACGGCCACCTGTCACAGAATCATTAGGGTTGGAAGGGACCTCTGGAGATCATCTGGTCCAAATGCCGTGCCAAGGCACGAGCACCTAGAGTAGTGACACAGGAACACACCCAGGTGGGTTTTGAATGTCTCCAGAGAGGGAGACTCCACCACCTCCCTGGGCAGCCTGCTCCAGTGCTCTGCCACCCTCAGTGTGAAGTTCTTCCTCATGTAGCGGTGAAGTTTCTTGTGTTTTAGTTTATGCCCATTGCTCCTTATCCTTTTACTAAGCACCACCAAAAAGAGTCTGGAACCATTCTCTTACCACCTGCCTTTGAGATATCTATATGCATTAATGAGATCCCCTCTCAGTCTTCTCTTCTTTAGACTAAACACACACAGCTCCCACAGCTCTATAGAGAGACTCTATAGACTAACAATCTCTGTGGACCCCCACTGGACCCTCTCCAGTAGCTCCTTGTCTTTCTTGTACTGAGCCCAGAACTGGACACAGCACTGCAGCTGTGGCCTCACCAGTGCCGAGTAGAGGAGCAGGATCACCTCTCTGGACCTGCTGGCCACACTCTGCTCTCTAGTAGGTCAGGGTACCCTTCTCCCCAGGTAACCCCACGACGCCGGCGGCAAGGATTTCTGTGGCCCCGTCGCCGTCTGGAAGCGACCCCACGCTGACCACACCGAGGAGCACCTTCGGGGCCCTTCCTCCAGGTGACTGCACACCGCCCAAACTTCAGGACAGGGGAAGCTCCGTGGCCTCGCCTCAGCCCGTCGGCGGGCGGCAGGAGGAGCCCGAGCCCCGATCTGGCGGAGGACCGTGGAGGGCAGGTGAGCGGGCCGGGGCGTGCGGCCGAGCCCGGGCGCTCTCCAGCCCCAGGGCCAGCCCGGGCGGCTCCGGCCGTGAGTCAGAGCGCGGGGCGGGGAGGCGCGGCCGCCTGAGCGAGCGAGCAGCGAGCGAGCGAGAGCGGCTCCGCCGGGCGGAGGCGGGGGCAGCGTGTCCAGCCCAGACCCCTCCTCCCGCCTTCCTCCGCTCCCTCCTCCCTCCCTCCCTCCCTGCGCGGCTCTCCCGGGGACGCGAAGAGGTGCCGCCGGGCCCGGGGCCTGGACCGCACGGGTGCCCGCCCTCTCCCACCGCCGCTCCCACCGCCCGGCCGCGGGCTGGATGTAGCCGGGCGCCCCGCGGGGTCTGCAGCAGCAAGATGGCGGGTAGGCATCGCCCCCCTCCCCCTTCCCGCACACGCCTTCTTAGATTCACTTCT
>VXAZ01004522.1:1148723-1341955 GCA_013399875.1 Gymnorhina tibicen
TGCTTAGCCCGGAGGAAAGGAGGCTCAAGGAGGGACCTTAGCTCTTTACAGCTACCTCAGAGGAGGTTGTGGCCGGGTGGGGGTCGGTCTCTTCTCCCAGGCAACCAGCAACAGGAGAGAGGACGTAACCTCAGGCTGCGCCATGGGAGGTTCAGGCTGAACACCAGGAGGGATTTCTTCTCAGGAAGACTGATTAGGTTTTGGAATGGACTGCCCAGGAGGTGGTGGAGTCACTGTCCCCGGAGGTGTTTAAGGAAGGACTGGACGTGGCATTCAGTGGCACGGTCCAGCTGACAAGGTGATGTTCGGTCACGGGTTGGACTCGATAATCTCAGAGGTCTTTTCCAACCTAATTGATTCTGTGACTCCTGACCCTGCTGGAGAGATCTGTGGAGAAGAGTTAATGTCAGGGAGCAAAGTAGCAGAATTGTGGCTGGGGTGGTGCAAAAATGACTAACTCAGAGGTGAGAAGCCTTTAGCATGGCAGACTGAGATGTTACTTAAGGTGAGAAGGTGTCTGTTGATCGTGTCAATACTGAGGGAGCTTCTTGGAAGCAGAGGAGGATGAATTTTGGGTGGAAAGTGAAAATGGAGGTGGAGGCAGGTGCCTGCCTAGCAGCCTGCTGTGGGTGTGTGGACCCCCTGGTTGCTGCCTGAAGGTATTTTGTCTGCTGTGCAGCCTGCACGGCATCCCCTCACCAGGGCTGGAGTGCAGGAGAAAAACCTTCTGTTTTGTGGCTTACATTTTTAGAGGAGAGCTATGTAAACTTTTCAGGATTTAACTGATACATCTCCTTTTTCACTTTTGTCAGCTGACATTTAGAAGGCTCCTATTGTGCTTTGCCTCGCACAAAGAGGGAGCCTTTCCCTAAGGCTTTTTTAATTCAGCATGATAAGCTGCTGTTTGAGGACTCTCTCTGATTACAGAGGACTTTTTCAGAAGGGACACACTTAACAATAAAATAAAGCGCATTCTTAAGTTTCCACTTAGATTATGGTTTTAGTTGACTGTAAGACAGGAATTGAAATTATCTGTAGTCATTGGAAGGGTGACTGAAGTTGTGGGTTCCTGGTGCTGGTCTTAATGTTATGGTCTTCAGAAATGAAAAAAAATATATGCATGAAGATGTGACTCAGTCCAGAGGACAGCATCCTGAAGGCAGAAGCCATAGAAATATAAAATTTGAAACCTCATTAAAAATTACTGAGGTTTTGATGGAAGTAGGTAAAAGCAAATGTCTCAATACTTATGCATGGTATTTTAAGAGAAAAAAACAGGACTCTGTGTGAATCAATGTGTGCTGTCTGGATGTAGTTCAGTCACACAGTGGCTTTTATGGTTCTAAATTTTACATGATTTTGTTCTTGGGTGGTGTCTGTGAGCCAAAGAAAAATAATACAGATCAAGGAGACTGTACATACCTAGTCAAAAGTACTGTTTCTTGTGCAGTATTATTTGAAATAGCTGTGTTTTGTACCCATATGCAACATGTTTTACGCAATTATGAGAGCGTTTCCAGTTGATTGGCTGCACATATGAAACAGACAATTAAAAAAATAAGACAGAAAGTTGCAACTCCTGCCTGAACCCCACCCTGCAGTATCCCTCTGTTGTAAATATTTCAAATGTTTGCAGATCTTTCAAGTAGCAGTTAGACACTGGTTTAGAGGTGTATTACTGAAGTAGTAGAACACAATAGTGATAAAACTAGAAGTGCTGGCAGCTTTTATGCCTGTGTGAGTCTGCCAGCTGCATTCTTGCTATTAAGTGTGCTAAGCTATATTTAAGGACAAGCAAGTGAGAAATACTTGCACGCATACCTGTAGTCCTGGTGCTATAATTTAGGAGGAGGAATTAGATAAATGTAAAATAGTATGATTGATTGACTGGCTATTTCGAAAAGTGAGCTATGCTTTCAGTAAATTTTTGGGCTTTTAATGGAGCTGATATCAAACAATAGCAAAACATCTGTGAGACGTGCTGGAGAAATCAGGAGTGTTTAAGATCGGATGCACGTGTCAAGGTCTGGATTGGACATCTGAAGCTGAGTCTCTGATTATGCATATGGCTCAGGACATTTCACTAGATTAGGTGTTGCTTTGTAGCTTATCAGTGAGAGCCTAGGTTTGAGCCTGAATCATGAAAATTTTTCTTGTTGTATTGTTTGTTTTGGTTTGGTTTTTTACCCTTTGGTAATGAGAATCTACGGTGTGATTCAGTGTTTCCTCCTAATGAAGGAATCATTAAAGTGACTTAAGAGATACCTTTTATTGGTCATGTTCTAAAGCAGCGGGAGGAAGTCCTGGAGTTGAGCAACCAACCATGCACAGTTGCTGCTGAAAGTAATGAACCAAGCATCTGTGCATCTTTAAGATATGCAGAGTGAAGAACAGCTGTTTTATGATCTTTGTCTTTTAAGGTTTCTGGAATCGAGTGTTCTACTGGAAAGTTGGAGTTTAATCAACAACTTGTACGACTGTACAGTTTGTTCTTATCCTCATTCATTATGCCAACTTGTTGGATGCTAATTGACCTGAAATATAGAACAGTAAAATACTAAATCTTTGGAGTACTGTTTTAATAGCTGCTTGTAAAACAGAGTTTACCCTTTCTCTGAAGAGAACTTGATAAATATTTAGGTTAATGAAACATTCCTAGATTTTAGCAGAGAGCAGTAAATCTATGCTGTTGGAGTAGTGGAGATCTTGAGAATATATGCTGTGGAAGGCATGTATTGAAAAAAAACCAACCCTTCCTTTTGTTGATTTGTTTAAGAGGTCAGAGGTTAAGCAAGAGCTTTTATAAGAAAGGCTTTCAGAGAGTGGTTGATAAACCAGCTGGATTGACTTTTAAATAATTAATTTCAGCTTTGGTTTGCATTTCTATTTTGAAAGCTCCATATTATTTTTCTGCTCTTGGTTGCTTGGTAACCACTGGAAATCTGAATTTTTTTTTTCTTGAGGTGAATGCATACTTTACACCTGGTACATTAAACAGATGATTGCTTTAAGTAGTTACATAGCTTGCAAATGGCATTTCAGTACTTTGATTTTAGCTGATTTTTCACTTCTGTAGATACAGCTCCTGATGTCAAAGACTGTGATAATAATTAAAGAATTTCTGGTTTTTCCATCTTTAGCCAGTGGCTTTTCCTTGTTTGCTTGCTTGAAGTAAAAGGAAAAATAACCCAAAAACAAGACAGTGAGTGTACCCTGGCTGAACGTACAGAAGGCTATAAAAGAAAAATTAATTCCTAGATGTGAGTTCTTATTGTGAAGGACGACTTTATTGACTCTAACTCCCCAAATAAGGATTGGATTGTTGGCTTCCTTGGTCTTCTGTCTGAAGTCTTGCACAGTATACGAAAAGAAGGCAGGGGAAATCTGGCTTTTGTTCAAATCTTTGTTTTGTGCATACAAAATGAAAATAGAATAGTGCACCTGTCTAAGCTAAGTATCGAACAGAAAAGAACATAAGCAGCAAAAATGGTTGAAAAGCAAATGTGGGCTTGTAGAAGTACACCTTCCTGATAAATAAAGTGTTCTTTATGACTCTTCCTAGACAGTTTGTGTTCTCCCCTCCCCTGGTTGTGTCTGAAGGTTGAACTGATCAGTGCAGATAGATGAAATGAAACGTACCATGATGCTGACATCTTTCAGTCTGACCACTGATGTGTGCAGGATGTGTGCTCTAAAAAATAGAGCCATCTGCAATTAGAATTCAGATTTGGAAAGAGGATAGCTTTATTCAACTCATTATTTTAATTGTGATTTAAATCAGGAGAGAAAAGAAATTTTGATCTGATAACTGGTTTCAATATTGTTTTACATTTGTATTTGGAAAAAGTCTTTGTTAGTGATAACTGACAGCTGCCTTTGCATGCAACATTAGGACTTCTGGTAGTTGCAAGTATATGTGCATGCTTTGGTGGTTATGTAGCTTACTCAGATTTTGAAACTTTACCTTTTGCCATGCTGTCAGTGATTAATTTCATTTTTCTGTACACTTGTTTTCAAATGTTTTACCTAAAAATGCACAAAATGGAATTTTAATGTCTACCCATTGTTTAGACAGTTCTAGTTTAGAACTGTTAATAATATATGTAGACACGCCTATGTGTAAACTTGTTTTTTTTAACACAAGTGTTTAATGGTATGATAGATTTAAAATTCAACAATAAGGTAGTTTTTACAATTAGCAAATCTAATGTTACTGTTTGGATTTTACTAGTGAATGAAACAGTTCTAAAAACAGTAGTGATGATCCAGCATAGCTCTGTTTCTATTATTGAGTTCTTTTCCATGGATTAAAAAGGGAGGACAGGTCTTCCTAGCCTCTCCTCCCAGCAGGATTCTCAGTGAGTGAACCAGTTATTTAGCTGAGCTGAAGAAAATTCTCTTTGTGCATCTGCAGATGTCAAAAGCTGTTTTATCATTGATGCTGTGTTCTTTTTCCAGGTGATGAGCAAATCATCTGGCATTAGCAGTGAGCTTGTGGTGGTTGAATGCTTTTAATTAAATTATTCTCTTAGACTTTGAGTAAGGCACAAGACTCTTTCCAAATGGAAGCTAATTTAAATTTAATTTTTGAAACATTTTCATGATAGTTGAAGTCAAAAAGTGTTGTTTTTTTCATTGTTGTTTTGTTTTTATAAAATCAGTCTGTATTTCCTTGTGGTGTCAAATCACAGTCACAGCTTGATGCTGTGTTGTAGTTTTTATTTTCTGGCAGTGAATTATGCTGGCATAACATGCGTTCAGTATGTTAAAATTCACCTTCCCTTTCCCACAGCTGTTCATAGTAATATCAGAAGCTTTTGCACTGTGGTTTCTTTGTTCCTTCACCACAGAATAAGAATTAGCAGATTTTTTATGCTATTAGTTGTTTTGTATAGGCTGCATGTTGTGTCATTTTTTAGACTTAATTCCAGCTTTGAGTATAGCTAAATTTCCAACAAGATGTTCAAATGCCCTGTTGCAGTACTGACCTTATGGTCCCATCAGAGTCTTAGCTCTGGTGAAAGGGTGCTGAGGTAGTTTTGAGTTACTGGGTTGGCATTTCAGCATTGCAAAAAAGTAATAACAGAAATTGATGGCAGACTTCAGTGATTGGAATCAGTTCTCTGGTGTGACTGGGATTCTGCTCCCTTGGGAATCCAATAACGGTTCCTTAATGCTAATGAAGCACACGTGTTAAGTCTGTTGTTTTCCCTGGAGATTGGGGTTTAATTCTCCCAACACTTCAGTTCATATCTTTGTCTTCTAATGTGGTGATTGACCCTCTTTGAAACTGGGAGACTCAGGTGGATGGCTGTGTCCTCATGGAATTCTGGTGTTAGTGGTCTCAGGTGGGTAATGGTTAGTCTCTCTTTCTCCAGCAACCTCTTAGGATGCTAGAGAGAAGGAGATGATGTGAGGAAAGGATTGTGCTTGATTTGATGTAGGCTAATGAGCCTTGCTCATACAGCTGCATATGTTTTCTCGATTACACCTAGTAGAGGGTTGACAAAGAGGTAATTTTTTAGGCTTTCAGCTTTCCAAGGCCACTAGCATCACTTCTGATGTGGGAATGTTCTTTTCACCAGCCACCTTTTATTATCCTATCTCTGGCAGAGATCCTCAATTAAAGTTGCCAGCTTTTTTTTCTTCTTGTCTCATGATTAATCTCCTAGGGCTTTGGGTATTCTCCTCCTTTTCCCTTTCTCTCCCACTTGGAGCTAAAAAACAGAGAAAGCAAAAGAGTCACGAGGGAGCTGGAAATGTTCAAAATCCTAGGCTTAAGACAGTGAAACCTTGGTGCTTGCAGTTATTTCTGACTGCTGACCTATTGTGGAGGTGGCAGACTGCAGTGTGTTGAAGATAAAATGCTTTTCTTTCCTGTATGTGCCTTTTGCTGCTAAGACTTTCCCTCTGTGTGGGCAGGAAGTTTTCATTGCAAGAGTTGTAACATGAGCAGAACTGGATGAAAGGATAGCTTCTGCTTTGAAAGCTGGAGGAACAGTTCCCTCTTTGGAAGAGCAAGGCAGGGACAGCTGCCCCTAAAGGTTCCCAGAACACCAGGGCTCCTCTGTCTGCTTTAGAAGGTATAGTAAAAGAAAAACCAGTGTGGCTGTTTCTTGGTTTGAGAGGGATGCTGCAGTTCTTTCTGGCAGTAGGGTGTTAAAACCCTGCTGTATAGGTTGAAAAAGTGTCAGAGTGTGTTTGTGAAGGGTATTTGTTTGCAACAGCAGAACAACTGCATCGACAGTTGAGACCACTTGTTTGTTGGGTTTTTCTTACTGTTTTTAAGGTAAACAAAAAAGGCAAATAGTGCCATAAGTATGCATTATTCTCCATGCAATTTCTGGAAAAGCTAAATAGATTAATGTATAAAACGGATATGGTATGTGAGTGATACTGCAGACTCTTGAAGCATTTTTCTCTGACAAACAAATGTGCTTGGGGAATTTTTTTTGTGTTGTTGCCATAGTGCCTGAACAGTTCCCAAATATTTGAATGGAAGAGAGACTACCTTTTCCTTCCTCTCTAGCCTACAGGAGGAACAGCTTGATTAGTCTGTAGGGATACTTGCTTGTGCAAGTAATGCAAACATTAAATTGCATTGAAATGAACACCCATGTCTGTTCTTACTTTTTCTAAGAGTGATCCACTGCATTCTGTACTGCTTAACCTTCTCCCATAGACTAGTTTTATACTTGATGCTGAGCACAGACAGGAAGAGTGCGGAGAGTTGCAGCAAGAATTTCTCTGTATGCCTGGAAAACGTAGAGGTTTATCCCACCAAGAGTTTTGAAAGCTGTCAAGCAACGTCTCAAGAATGTTGTCTAGAAGAGACGGAGAGAGGAAAAGTGCAGTTAGGAAGTTCCAAGGGATTTATTGCAAAGCCATGTTTTATAGATTATGGATGTACCAGTTCTAGAGTTTGCCTTCTCTGCAGTGTTTAGCCTAAATAAGTGTATTTTAGTTGCTGTGATGATGCTGTCAAAGTCGCTGCAGAGTGGAACAACACTTGGTAGCTGATGTATCGTAACTCCTGGTGTCACATCAGGGTTGCAAAGCTTGCACAAGTCTTTGGAGCATTTGAGCTTCAGCTGCTTGCTTCATATCTCTCTCCCTTCTAGTTAGTCCTATGTTAAGGCACATATAGTTTGAACTTGGTGTTTTTGTGTGTACCAAATACCCAGTTGTGTGGCAGAATTTGAGCATGGCCCCAAGCACAGTGAATGCATGTGATTTTTCATGGTAGAACCAGGGAGAACATGTTGGTTGAAAATGGAAGTAGGATTTTCCTTGCAGTGCTACAAAATTCTCGGTCAGTCATGAGGTCAGTTAAAAATCACAGGAACAGCAGTGCTCTGCAGAGAGAGAAAAGGATACCTTTTTTTCATGGTAATGGTAGAGGAAAAAAAGTACCTTAGAGGAACTTCCTGCTTGCATTAGCTGACTTTTGCTTCATTCCGACCTCATTCCACAATCCTTAAGGACCTCATTCCACAATCCTTAAGCGCATGCAGTTGTTTGAAAGTGGTAGAAGACAGGGACTTAAATAGCAGGGAACTTGAGTGCCTTGGTGATGGGTGTGACATGCTCTCCACAGGAAATAGGCAGACAGAATATAAACTGTTGGTTGCTTTAACTGGTAGCTTGGAGTTTTTTGTTTCAGTTTCCTCTGGACCAGCATTTGTTGCAGGTCAAACTGTTAACCGGTAGAAGGTACATTCAGCTGTTGTGCAAATAAATGACTAGTGAGCATTATGAGATGGAGCTATTCCTTTTTTTTTCAGAGCAAATCAAGATTTTCAGTGCTGCTTGTGTATGCCTAAAAGAAACAAACTTGTGTGTAACTGCACCTATTCTCCTTGCTTAAAGAATTTTGTATTGCCCCTTGTTTCCTCTGATTCGTGATGAGAAAGAAATGCAACTCCTTGGGCAGCTTGACAAGTATCTTTTTATGAAGGCCTTTGCTAAATGAAAATATTCTCATAACCTGTTACGTTTAGGCTGCTGGGTCTTTGAAATTTGCTGTACCATGCTTGCATCAGTTCTGTGTGTAAACAGCTGCTGATTTTTTGATTCCTGTGTCTTTAATCTGCTAAGTGCTCCTCAGCCCCAGCCCCCAAACCTGTACCAAAGCTTTATTTTAAAGGGTTTGCTGTGTCTGTGCTTTGAGCTGTTAGCAAGCTCTGCTATCAGATTGCTACATAGGGGCTAATGTGGTAAGCCTTGATTGTTGGCACAGCAGCTTTGCATCAGAGCTGCTTTGCATTTCCACCTTTCTTATCTTCTTCCTTGCCCCTGCCTCTTTACTCCTTCTGCTCCACCCCCGCACCCAGTCCTGCCAAACTTGGAGTTCAGACAGCAAAGTCAATGCATACAGGTGTGGTAACTTGACATTGATAAGAGGCTCAAGTCTGATAGTGCTTCATGGTTTGAAGGGCTAATTTAGGGGAGAAACGCAGAAGGAGAAGGGTGGTTCTTGTTTCTGCTAATATGGTAGGTGGGCTGGAATCTAAGGTTATCACTTGCAGTGATAACTGTTGCTGAGTAAAAATCACACACCTTGTGGCATCTCAGTTGCATTTTCAGTCTCAGACTATAGCAGGAGGAAAACAGATAGTAGATTTTAAGTGTCTCATGGTAAAAACAGCTCCTCCATTCTGATGGTGGGTTCTGTGATGACCAGTGAGTGATGCCTGGATTGGGCAGGCGGGGTGGTAGAATTCAGCGTGACAAGCACATCTTGTAATATTTGTGTGATTGTCATTGCAATAGCTGTTGGTTAATGTTACTGAAGCAGTGCAGTAAATTTGTGGTAGCAAATGAATCTGAAATAGTGTGTGTCACTGGTGCTTTGGTCGCTGTTGTCACCACAGAACCAGGGCTGGGACATTGTGCAGTAGAAAGGGGTTAAGAGTTGTGAGTTCAGCTGTGAACAAATGCAGATGTTTAAATGTTGATCCTCATGCTGAGGTGAATTTCTCTTTGCAGAACATGGAGATGCAAAGTGATGTTTCTTACAGAAAGTTATATAGAAATGAATGTGTTTACAATATTGAAGGACTGAGAATATTACTGGTGTTCTGCAGAAGTCTGAATGCAAGGTGAATTTCTTCTTTTGTAGCATGGAGGGCATTAATTTAGGACAAAACCTGCTGCTATTATTTTGTGATCGTGATATCAAATGTCTGGGCTCGTAAGATTACAATTTTTGCTTTACAGTTAAGCAGAAAAATTACTTGCCTGAACAGCAGAACAGAAGTCAGTCCTTTCTGCGTATAAGTGCTGTATTATCCTGGATATCCACATGATAACAATTGATGTAGAGTGTAATAAATAGCTTATACTAAAACTGAATAAAAATTAGTCCATTTTAGCAGATTTATCTGTAGTAAATGCCATATGGATTTTGTAATAGATCTTGAGAATTCTTTAGGGATGTAGAAGATGAAATGAGAGAACTGTTAATATCAGCTGGAAATCTTGAATCCTTAAAGCTGTTTGTTCAGCTTTCAGAATTGAAAATTGCTTATTTTTTTAGAATACACTTCTTGTTACTGAGTTTCTGTGCCAAAACAAAGAAGAATATGTTTCTGCCATGGAGCTCATAGCAAATATAGAAGAACAAAAAGAATACATATAGGCCTTGCTACTGAACAGTCTATGGGAGAGAGTTGTTCCTGCATTATTAAGTAAGAAAAAATAGTAGTTATTTTTTCAAACATGATTTTGTGCACCTCTCTGTAAAAGATTCAGTATGAGAGATCTTCGTGAAAGATACTATGTGGATGAGATATGTAGTAGAAAAACCAACTCCCTTGAAAATTGGCCTAGAGGTTGTGGTTTTATAGGGGACTGAGTTTTAAATGGACCTCTGTTTTGTTGTTGTATGCTCAGCCAAGCTTGGCAGTGGTTGACTAAGCACCTCTAAACATAGCCTGCCTCAGCAAGATTGCTGTATCGTTCATATTAGTTAATAACTGTGTCAAGTTATTGTTGTATCTTTGCCATAAAACAGAGGAGAGCTTAAGGGAAACAGGAGACCTTAAATTAAAGCAGGAAATGTTAATATATATTTTCACACAGTACAGTATGGACCAGATGCAAGATAAATAGACAAGCGTGAACAACTTCCACAAAAAAACCAGTCAAATAAATGTTTTGACAGAAAAATGATGGTACACAGAGGAGAAGTTACTTGGCTTCTGTAATACAACAGGTCAGTGACAGTCAGATGTGGAAGCAAAAGGCAAGTGACTGTCTTGTTATGTGATGCTTCCTTGAGTTTGGCAGGCATTGTGTAGGGTTTTGAAGAGAAATCTGCAAGCTTAGTCTGGATAAATTAATGAATTTATTGATTTTGCTGTGCTTTGGTACTTGAGTGGACAGAAATAGAGGCACTGTGATTGCTTTTGACATCGTTGTGCAATTGCTGTTTCTCACCCTGACACCACTAGTGACTTTAAATTCCTGGGATAGGATGTTCTTATAGAAACTCCTGTTTTCTTAGCTCTACTTTTGCATGTTGGTGTGAACATGTAAGACTAGATTAGAAGGTAGTTAAGGCCCTGCACTTACATTAGTTTTCAGTGGTGTCTTGTACCTTACATGCTTTCTGTGGATTTGGTCCGTACTTGTACGTTTGAAAGTTTGAAAGAGTGGAGAAAAATAAGAAAATTGACCCATAGTTTTTCTGCAGTAGGAAAGTAATATGTGGTCCTATTGCCTGGTCTACATTCTGAAGCAGGAAGAAATCTGTATGTTCTGCATTTGAATTAGCCAAAATTTGTACTGGTTTTGACTGGCATAGAGTTAAATTTCTCCATAATACCTTGTATAGGGCAATGTTTTGGATTTGTGCTGAAACTAGTGTTGATAAATCACTGATGTGTTAGTGACTGTTGAAGACAGGGCTTACACAGTGTCAGGGCCTTTTCTAAAAATTCCTCGTGGTGCCCTCCCAGTGAATAGGTTGGAGATGTGCATAGCATCCTCATATAAGCTGCTGTGAAGAATTTTAACTCTGTCCCAGCCAAAACTAGTACACTTGTGTTGTTTAAGGGTGTGCTTTGCATTTGTAAAATTTACACAAGGTCCTGTAGTAGTTGGTCAAGTGCTCAAAGCTGGGTGGAAAGCAGTAGGGCTGAAGAGGCAATACACAGCTAACAACCTTTTTGCTAATTGTTTTGGTACAATGTGGAGGGAATAGCAAAATGAGTTGGTTTATTGAATAATGCAAAGTATGTCCTTTATGCATTTTAGATGAGGAGTGGCTAGATGTTGGTGAGTTGTATTTGTGGCAAGTTGAAGACAAACATCCACTTGAGGGCCTTTGTTAGAATGGGAGTTAGAATGGACTGTCTCTTTTGGCTTGGACTGATGTCATGAGAGTGAAAATGAATATGTAAGGTAACTGTAACAGTACTTTACTGGAACTATAAACTGTTCATGTACTGATTGATTTATTTTTACCACCTTTTTCTTCCCTGTATTGCAGTTGTTTTAATCAAGATGCTGCCATTTGAATGATCTCTTCTGTGACTATGAGCTGAGATACTGGAATTATTTAAATAATAAATGTTGTTTGGTAGCAGAGGCACATCAAACTCAGTGTAGTGCTAAGCCTAATTTTACAGTTCATAAGCTCAGCAGAGCCAAATCCACACAACTCACTTTCTGTTTGAACTAGTAGGGGACATCAAACATAAATTGTAAGCAGATGCTTGTATTTTTATCATTGGTGTTTACGTCTGATATAAAGTGGGTTTAGCAGTTGGGTTGACTTAACTGGTTTCACGAGGCAAAAATTATAGAAAAATAAATGTGGAGGGTACAAGGAGGAACATAGAGCAGCTGAGATTGAGAAGAGAGAAATGGAGTGAGTAAAATTGGTGGTGGATGTAATGGTCAGCATTTCATTTTTTTGTATTCATGAGTTTGATAGCTAAATAAAAATAACTATACTGCTGACAATAATTATGTTGGTATTTTGACAAAGTTTCTTCAATTTATGTTTTTAAATTTACATTGTGATGAACAGATACTGAAATAGAAAGATAGGACTCAGACATAGAACTAATTTCACTGTCTGGTTTGGAGAGAAGGAGGCTGAGGGGTAACTTCATCACTCTCTGTAGCTTCCTGAGAATGGGAAGTGGAGAGGGAAGTGATTTAACTTTGGTCAGCCCTGAGGTGGTTGGGCAGTTGGACTGGATGATAGTTGAAGAATGTTCAACTGAAATAGTGTTAGGTGTGAGATGGCAGAACTAAAAGCTCAGGAAAATCCCTGGTTTCAATTGGATTGATGGGTTGAGTTAAAGGCCTGTGAGCTTGTGAAAGGATGTCGCCTGTTCCTTGTTAACTTAACCTGGCATGAAGTCCTAGCTTGCATTATGAGACCATTTTTACTCAGCCCCCACTTCCTGTGAAAATAAAACTGATTCTTGCAAAAAGCCCAAACTAAACAACAAAAATTAAACCCAAACAAACCCAAACCAAACACAAGTTCAAACAGTTATGTAAACCTGGAGTTGCTAAACACTTTCCCTTTGTGTTGCAATTGCTTTTTGCAGCTGATCTTTCTTTTCAGCCTTCCCTTCTCACCCCCCCCACAGTTTGTTACTCTATCCTCTACCTTGGACATATCTAACACCACTAATTCCTCTTCTCGGATTGCTCTTCAATTTCCTTTGGCTTCTAGTACACTTTCTTCCTTGCTCCCGTCTCCCAGATCGTTCTTAGACACTTGCTCTTTCCCCATCACTTTTTCATTTGATTCCTGGCAAGAATTTCACGTCCTATCAGCAGCCGCAAAATCTGGTCCCTTGTGCAAGGATGGGACCAGTTGATGTCCATGGCTTCCCTTTGTAGAGAATGAAAATTACTTTGTTGGTAAAAGGGTGCCATTAACTTAGTTTATGTCTAAAAATATTACTCTCCCAGAGCTCAGTGTTTGTCTTTCAACATTTGAAGTACAGTAAGGGAGATGTTCAGGCAGTGGTAGCTGCTTATGTATTCTGAATGTTGAAAATAATGATACACTGTCTCGTAAGCAATTCATGTAGCACAACATAATTGTATGGAAAGTAAGAGGACAATAATCTTTTTTCTTCCTTCTGTAGAGTTTTTTTAAAAAGTCATTGTTGGACTTGTAGATGTGTCTTCTGATCTTCTCTGTTTGCAAATTTTGAAAAGGCATTACAGAGAAATTTGGCTAGACTGAAGAATAGGGGTAGTGTACTGTAGTGTTGTATTTTCAGGACTAATGGAGGTGACCTGGCCTAGTTCTTTCAAATGGGTGCTGTCAATTGCAGCCAGAAGTGTGTGTTTGCTATGGGACTGAGTTTTAGAGCAGTTTTGAGGGCATATGGAAACTATAAAGGTGGTAATTAAAATGCTAATTCTTCAGCAGCTCTGCAGAACAGGGTTGGACCTCTTTCCACTTCTTTGGTTCTATGTTGATAAAGGGGTCTGTGTATATGAAGTTCCCTGATGATGTGCTGGTTAATAATTATGCAGTAGGTGAATTGTGCCCATTTTAGTTGGTAGTCAGATCTTGCAACACGCACTGATTTTTTTTTAACATGCTTAATTTAGATTTTTCTGTTTTAGAACAAAGTCTTTTTGGTCTGTTAGATCATGTTGTATAAACTCTGGGCTACCTGCAGCTAATTTGAGTACTCATCTTCAAAAAGCTGACTTTACAATTAGATGAAAGTCATTTGCTCGAGGAAAAAAAAAAAAGGATAAAAATACTTAGGACGTTTAGTTATGCATCTTGGGAATTTGGAGAAAGTGACTCAAAATCCATTTATACATCATCAGTCACACTTGTATAGAAGAGACTCTATGGGGGCTGGGGAAGCTGGTGGGAACAATGTGGTGCAGTTACTAAATATGTTGTCAGTGGGACCTTGCCTAGACTTCTGTATTTCAGACCAACAACAGACATCATTTTAGTGTCAAACTACTGTGATTATAAGGAATATTTCTGATGTCTCTGATAGTTGGTGTGGATGACTACAGCTCAGAGTCTGATGTGATTATTATACCTTCAGCCCTGGACTTTGTCTCACAAGATGAAATGTTGACGCCTTTGGGAAGACTGGACAAGTACGCTGCAAGTGAGAACATATTTAACAGGTATGCTTTTTAAATGTCCTGTCTGGCTAATAGTATGCAAACTATTCATCTGATTCAAATCTGACTGAAGTTAATTTGCATGGAATACAAATAATTTCAAAAATCCCAACACCTTTACGAAACTCTTCAGTTTCCACCCTTCCTTCTGTTTGCTCATTCTCCTCCTACTTAGAGCAGAGTATTAATGAACAGAAAAACATTTGCTCACCTTTTAAGCAACTGTAGTAAAGGACATTTTGAACTTCTTCATTAATTGGACCACATTGTTTAGGTTTTTTTGCAAATGCTAACATTCCTGTTGGCACAGGACTGTAAGGTGGTAGTAAACTCCATCCATGACTCTGTGTGAAAGTGAGTTTAAGAAAACTTATACTTCATGAAAGGTCAGGAGAGCATAATGAACAGCACTGTAGATTGCCAGAGAAACCCAAGAACTGCATTTCAGAATCAATCTCCTCTGTAGTTTACAGTTTGAGTATTGCTGCTTCTGATTATTGAAAGTGAACTTGCTCAGTTAATACTGTGTTCTGCGTTTTCTCCTTTTTATTTCTGTAATGCCACTGAGATGGTTGTTTGATTTAAAAGCACAGGTATTCGCATACTTCAGACAGACACACATCCCGCCCCATCCCCTTGCACTCAGACACTCTGCACTCAAATGGAGAAATGCAAACCCATGGTTTATTTTAATTGGAACTGTGAACAGTCACAGGATCACAGAAGTATATTAAATACATTAAAGTTGAGATTTTCTGGTATTTTATTTGAACATGGTTTAGTTTGGGCTTCAAGTAAGCTTTTAATGAAGTGTGTTTGCTTTAATGTTAAATTCTTAATATAGTAATATGCAGAAGCAAAGTCTGTGATCAACCACCCAAAAGGATAGCCTGTGTTTTGTTGTTCTTGGCCTGGGTTTGGGAAGGATTTAGCCCTATTCTTAACTTTAGTCACATGAACTGTACTTAAAATTCCACACTTCAACGGTATGTTCATACATGTATCGAAGCTGAAAGTTGCAGAATGGTCCTCTTGTTATAACCTGCATAAACCTGTATGCACAGATGAGTTCTGAAATACGCCTCATTTTCAAATTTTGTTTTTTCCTGAAATCCAGAGTTTGTTGTATTTTACAATTGAAGATGAAATTGGCACTTTGACTACCACGGGAGAGTTTTTGCATGTTTTGACTTTTCAGGGGAGGGAGGGAAGAGGAGCCTTTGGGACTCCAGGTGACAATTATGTAAGAAAAGCCAGTAGGGAGGAGAACAAACTGGGAAGCTCAAGTTGTGTGTCTTGAATTTTAACCAAGAATGCTGGTCCTAATATTTTACTTGCACACCTAAGAAAAAACTGTGTCTGATTTCTCAGTATGGATTGCATTGGATATGGGGCAGGCATAAACTTGGAATCTTTTTAATTACTCTGTCCAGCTTTATGCATCCTATGCTTTCCTGCAGGGGAAGGTGATCAGAGTAACTGTAGTTTTTACTGATTTTTTTTTTCCTGTGTTTGCTTGTTTGGATTATTTTTGCTGGTACAAACATGATTTTTTAATCCTAGCTCTCTTTGTAGGCGTATTGTGTTATGTAGCATAAGAAAATGTAGGAAATAGCAAATGATAATTATTAGTGGTATAACTGTGAGTAGCACTTAGATCACAATAAATGATAGTGACTACTGCAGTCAATTTATGGTGATTCAGCATTAGTCAGCCTCAGAATAATAGGAGGGACTTTTGCTAAGCAGAGGAACTGGAGCATTTAAAAGGAAAAAGATTAATTAAATTGCATTTTTTTATTCCTGTGTCTTATCATGGTATCAGCACATCCAATTACTAGTGAGTAGTTTAAAATTTTTAAAATACTGTGATTAGTTAATAATGTTTTGATTGTTTCTGTGACCTGGAACCTGCATTTCTGTGGAAGCTTCAAATTACACATCCCAGACTCTTGAAACATAATTATTGAGTCTGGGTAAGTTAGGGTAAGATGTTTTTTTTCCCCTTTAATTGGATGAATTTGCTTTCAGTATGGCAGATTTTTATCTTTAAATTGCATTTTAGGTATTATTTCTCTTTGCATTTGCTTTTATTATCCTTCTCTATCTGGTTAGTCATCTACCTGTGCAGCATATTTGCAGTCTGTGATTGTATTGAATGATTAAATTGAAGGGATTTTTAACAACTATTGCAAAAGTCTAGTCTCCTTTAAGTGGATTCCTTGAGCACTCATGATTCCTCAGCCACTTGTTCTGAGATGGAAATGGATCAGTATCTGTGTCCTAAAAAATTTCAGGAGATGGGGCTTGGAAATACGAATGTCTTCTTTGTTTAAATATATAAGATTTTTGATAGGATGAACTGAAAGAGAGAGAGGTAGGGAACCCTTTAACAGCTTCCCAAGTGATGGAAGGAGTTGCTTTGTGACAATTTTTGGTATGTTGAGGTTTACATTTTTACTGGTTTAGGTGTTGCTCATGAGCACCACAGATGTTGCCTTAGTCTATGGGAAGGGGGGGGACCCTGCCAAATATTACAGTAAATGACCCCTGTTGTGTCTCTGGAACAAGGCAAGTGGGAGTCTGGCTGTGGTTCAATTATTGAAGAGCCAGCCTCCAGACCAGATTTGAGAAGCATCTCTAGCATATGCCTTTATAATCCAACGCCACATAGCAGCAAGAGTAGATGTTGAGCAGAAAGCCAAAACCATCACCCTAAAACACAAGGTCTTCTTGTGTCTGGTAGCACTGGTGTGTGCACATACATACAAGGATGATGATTCCCTTTTGCTCTTTGCTTTAAAAACCAGTTGCTAGTTGCTGGTTCAGTTTGGAGCATGGCTTTTGTCTCCTTTTTCATGTTAAAATCCCTTGTGGGTTTTTTCTAATCTTTATTGCCATGAACCTGCTTCCATTCCTCATTAAGAAGGCTCAGAAGTGTACAGCACTCGCCAGTAAATCTCTTTGAATAGTGAGGCAGTTCCTGAACACAGGTCCTTCGTTTTCGTAAGCCTATGAGGAATTGTTGCTTTTTCTCTTCAGACCAAAGCAGATCTTGGCAGGAGACTCTTGTTCACAAGTATGGTCAGTCTTGGCTATCAAGGCTGTATCTGCATATCGATGTAGATAATTTGAAGCTATCCTGTTGCAAGGCTTCTTTGTGTTCTGAAGTGTGTCTTTGCTTTTCCCTTGGGAGAATACCTGATGTCCTTTGAAAAAGTTTTTTGGCAACAGTCAAACTTAAAATACTCACGGAACAGCAGTAAGTGAGGATATACTGGATCTCAAAGAGGGATTAAGCATATGTCTGTACTCACATCAGCTTATAAATAACACTTTCACGGGAACTTCATTTAACTGTATTTTAAAACTGGGACTTGCATGCATGGAGTACCCCCACTAAAACAGAAGAATGCTGTAATTACAGGATCCCTGCTGTAATGTATGTGAAAAACCTCTCTAAGGTTTTTCCATCCCATTTGTGGGATGTTGAGACTACCTTGCCTTCTTTTCATTTAGGTATGATCAGATTATAACCAACAAGTTAATTGAGAATTTGGTTGTCCACAGCTGCAGTTGTTTTTCTCCCCACTCACTTCCCTTCTGTCTCTGCAGCCTAGCCCAGTGTAGTTTCTTTTTTGGGTATTTGGGTACTTAGAGTAAGGAAATGCTAAACTCATGCTGAAGACATCCAGGTGAAACTATACTGGCTTTGTTCTGACAGGGACATTTCTCATAATTTTAGTATAAATTAGGTTATTTCTCCTGATCTCTAACTTTACTCTGTTTTTGTCTCAGTGTTTCTGATCCTACTGTATGTCAAAGAATAAAATGTAGTAAAAAATGAAACAAACCTCAAAACAGGGCTTTTTTTGCACATAAATTTGCAGATCTGTACATACCAAATAAGTTACTTACATATAACAATACAGCTTGAAAAAGCTTACCTTTTAAGAGTACGTTAAAATTATTTAAGCTGAACTAACAAAGGACAGAACTTTCCCAAAGCAGTGAGAAAAGTTGTAATTACTGCAACAGTACTTGAATGTACCTCTGCATGTTTAGCTTTTCTTCTTAAGAGTACAAAGATGTTGATTTTGAAATTGGGAGTTTATTCTGAATATTCTCTGAGCTTGTTTGGGGGAAAAACTGCCAAGGTCAGTTACTACTGCTGGTATTAATTTAAACACAGAATGTCATTGGTGCTCTCAGGCACGTGGTGTGACTCTTTGAGATGTCTCGTGCAGGGCTGAGAGTTGGACTCAGTGGTGCTTATGAATCCCTTCCAATTCAGCATATTCTGCAATTCTGTGAAATTTTGATTTACAAGTTCTTTTGCTTTTCGTTCTTTCTGCCAAAAAAAACAGTGGAAGAAAAAAAGTATCTTTTTTCCTTTTATTTTTCTGTGGTTTTGTTTTAGTTTTTAAACAAATGCTTATTAACTAAATTCACTCCTTGTGCAGATGAAGTAATTTAAATTCTAAAGTAGAAATTTATTAAAGGGCTAATGATGTTCAAAGGAGTTTAAATAAGCAAACCAAAGATATTTATAGTTCTTCTCAGAGTATATTGTCACAAATCCTATATTATGTCTGTGTGTACAGTCTTCAAAATACCTGTCACCTGCATCTAGGCATAAAGGCAGGATGTTTGTAATCTATTTCCATTTTGTCCTGCTGCTAATTGCAGTTAAGTGTGCCTACAAGATATCCTAACAATCAGTTTTCCCTAACGTTGGACAAGATCATGATAATTTGAATTTTGCTAAATATCCTCCACTTCTGCACATAGTACTGGAAGTGCTTGTGTACTGCATGCTATATTGCAGCCTTTGATCTCTGCCCTTTCTTTGGTGTGTAAACTATTTAATGGATAAATAGATGCATTGCTGCTTAGGTAGCAGTCATAGACCAGACTCAGCTATGATGAATAAATAATTTTCTTGAAGAGTTCACAGCTGCGGGGTTACTGATTTGAAGCATCACTTAACAAAACAGCTTGCAAAAGTCACTTTGGACCTGGAGGAACTGTGTACAAGATCTGACTGAACAGGCAAGAAGATGCAATTCTGTTAGTTGTTGTGATGAAGACAACTCTTCTGGCACTGAGAATGTGTAAAGGTAGAAATTTTTAGTGGAGCCTAGTGAATGTCTCATTAGAGGCAGGTACTGCACAAGCCAAAGCCAGTGGCAGGAGGGCAATGGCAAGAAGCCATTAATCCTTGTCCCAAATTGTTCCTTCATTAACTATAAATAATGTACAGCAACAGAATATTTGCTGTTCAAATGACTATGTTGTCATCATTAATGGTAGTGGACTAATGTGTGTAACATGAGTACTTAAAGGGGTCTGATTCCCTGTTAGAATACATTTTATGCAAGCATGTTGTCATTATCCCTAGAAAAAACCTGCTTAACCTCTTTTTCCCTGTCACAGGAGATATCTCCTTGCCTCTGCAGCATGAAGCATGTCCACCTATTTTTGTTGTTTTGTCTGTGTCTAGGCCAGACAGATAATCCTTCAGAGCTCTGTTAAAAATTTGGAAATGCTGCCCTGGTATTCACCTGGCAAGTTGCAGGGCAAGCTACCTCTTGCCTTGTGTTATGGTACTCTGCATTGGGAGTTCACTGCATCCTCTGTTGTAGGCTTTCTGTAGTTTGACTGGCAAGAAGGAAGATCAGACTGCTAGTCAGGGCACCAAGTGGGAGCTTACAGGGCTCAAGTCATTCTGCAGTAGTTGCCCATGTGCCAGTTCTTAGCCTGTGGCAAATACGAAGAAGGTTTAGCTGGGTCCTGTGTTTATGTTTTTGAGACAAGTAGAATTTTGGGAGGTTGTTGGGATAGTGGCAGAACTAGATCACGGCCTATAATGTTTGGATAACATGAGTGGCTGTCATCTCCCAGAACACAGGATGGATGGATGGATGGATGGATGGATGAATGAATGGAGTGAGTTAAGAGTTTACTCTGTGATTACTGGCTGCCTACCCAGTTAGGTTTGCTGAAGTGAGTTTAGCTTACTCTGGTTCCCTTTGTTGTTTTGCTTTTTACCAAGAATCTCCTTATTGTAAAAGTAGATCCATTGATTCCTTTACAAGCCAAAGAGGGAAATACCATCTGGATGCAGATGGGGGCCATCTTCTACATTTAGTGCACGGAGTAAGTTGAATGGGTTTAATAGATAGGTCAAATCTACTTCAGGTTAGGATTTCTGTTTTCATCTTCTCCTCTTGAGCAGGCCTTCTGCAGTTCATGGCCTTCTGCATAGCCACATGGCCAGCCTGCAGGAACTAGTGAGGACACTGTGGGATTCAGCCACTACAGTCCAGGATACTGCTAACAAAGCTCTGTGAGGAGATGAGAACTTCTCAAAACTCCCAGCATAGTAGAGAGCCATTCCATAGTCCCCAGGAGTCAGATGGGATTTTGTGCTGTGTATTAGATGGGTTGTAGTGCTGTTTACTGTGGTTCCTTGCTGAGACTCAGTGGGTTAGTTGGCTTGTCTCTCACTTTCCAGGACTACATTTCATATGTAGGAGACATGTGTCCACACAGGCTGGTTTATGAAATTGCTTCATCTGTTCCTCTTCTCTTTTCAGAAGTGTCCAGCCCTTTAAAAGACCAAGTCAACTCTGCTTCTAGGTTAGTGTGTCATGCAGTCTGTTTCCCTCTGTGAGGATTTTGATGGCTGAACTTTAACTGTGTATCAAGATCTCTGCTGAGAGATGTTGTACTTCTGTTGAGTTGAAAAGAGCGAGGGAGAGGAAATTTGTTAAAGGCAAACAGTTTCTTCAGTTTGTTTTTTAGAAGATTTTCTACATCTGTATGCCAAAACAGTTCAGTTTTGCAAGTGGCCAATGTGAAATACTTAAATTAGTGATTTTCAGTTGGAGAAAATAGAAATGTCTGCTTAGCTTTGGGAATTCATGGAAACCGACTGCCTTTCTCTGATTGTATGGAATTGTGACGTTCTCAAGCTTCCATTGTGCACTAGGAATGTAACCATCTGTTTTCCTACCAGTTGGTGACCGCTGCTCACTTTCACTGTTTGTAGGGAACATGATAAAGTTTAGGTATGTCTCTGCTCTTGTCTACAGCACTGCTGTTTGTCAACAGTGCTTCTACCTAGGCTACATCCTAGGCGTGTTTCTGTCCTTCAGTTCTTGAAATAACTGGCACTTGACACTTGCTGCTTCAGCATTTTGTTTAAGGATATTACCAGATCTACCAGCATCTTGGACACTGGCCCATTCCCATTCCATTATCCAGGGATAATCCTGCTAGCTCTCTGAACTGACGTTCAACCCATGGTATCCAGAAGGGTGAAAAAAGAGTTACACCGTTGCAGGCTCATGTTGAGGAGAAAGGCTGATTGCCAGACATTCCCATAGGGCTGTCTAGGTGCCTGATGGGTATGATTTTCGAATGTAGGCTGCAACAGAGCCTCAGAGGACAAAATCCCAAATCTGACTGTATCTTGTCACTCACAAATTAATCCATAGAAAATTTTCTTGTGCATTTGAAGTAGTAACTGAGTTGATTATGACTTATTTCATATTTTCTTAATGTTTCTACTTTGCTTAATATATATCTCAGGTACACGTGGGTTGGGTAGTACATGTTATTTTCACAGTATATATCCGTAGCATTCAAATGAAGTTTGACTTCTAAATGTCACCATTGGTATGGAAATCATCAGCCTGAGTGTTCATGCTTTTGTGAAATAAGTTCAGAATTCTATTTAAAAACATTTTAACGATAGTAGTGTTATTTTGCTTTGTATGAAACAAGTTAGGGAATTCAGAGATGAGGATGGAAGGCCGATTCTGATGTCCTAACATTCAGCTCCTATTTGCCCACTTAGCAGACGATTACTGTTTCTGGTCTTGGTGGCTGGTTTCTCTTATCCTTGTAAATGAAAGGGATACTTTTAATGTTACATTTAAAGCTAACAATTCTTTAAGATTATGCCAGGTATCAGAAGTAAGAATTCCCAAAGCAGGGCTAACTACATTTACTGACTTAAAAGTGAATATATGTAAAATTGTATTCCGTGTAAGAAACTTGTATGATTGCACAACTTTTTGATTTAGCTGTATTTTTGGACACAAATAATGCTGATTTTTAATCTTTCTTGTAAACTAGGCAAATGGTGGCTCGAAGTTTGCTGGACACTTTGAAGGAAGTCAGTGATGATGAGAGAGATTGTATTGCTGTGTTGGAGAGAATCAGCAGATTAGCTGATGATTCAGGTAGGTAGCATTAAACATTTTAATGGGTTAATATGGGAAAGTCAGAGGTGCTGAACCTGTGTTTAGCACAGGACCAGTATGTTCTTTCTCCGATATTCAAACTAGGCTTCTGCAAATGCAATGGTATAGTGTAAAATTTAATTTTTCTAAATCATCCCCCAAAGATTACTTTCTTCCTTACTATTTTCATCAACAGAATTACACCCCTCCAAAATGTAGGACTGCAGCTTTCCACCAGTACATTCTTTAGTAACTTTTGTTATGTACTTTCACTACTCAAGAGATCTACATGATTATTTTAGATTTGTAGATAAAGACTAGTTTATTGCCTTGAAGATAAACTTGGAAACCATCTCTGCAAAACTCCCATAAATTTTGATAGAATTTAAATGCTGAAGTTGTTCCTTTAGACCTTTTTGGGCAACCAGATGTAAAGGCAAGAGCAGCAGCAAGAATTGGTAAAGGTGCAAATACAGAATCAGAGAATGGTTTAGGTTGGAAGGGACCTGCTTGTGGACAAGGACACCTTCCACAAAACCAGGTTGTTCAAAGCCCCATCCAGCCTGATCTTGAACACTTCAGGGATGAGGCATCTACAACTTCTGGGTAACCTGTTCCAGTGCCTCACCATTCTCATAGTGAAGAATTTCTGCTTTGTATCTAATTCAAACCTACCTTCTTTCAGTTTGAAGCCATTACCCCTTATCCTGTCACTACATGCCCTTGTGAAAAGTCCTTCTCCAGCTCTCTTTCAGACCTCCTTAGGTACTGGAAGGCTGCAGCAAGGTCTCCCCAGAGCCATCTCTTCTCCAGGCTGAACAGCCCCAGCTCTGTCAGCCTTCTCTCATAGGAGAGGTTCTCTGGCTCTCTGTTCAGTTTCTTGACCCTCCTCTGGACTTGCTGCTACAGGTATACATCCTTCTTATCTTGGGGACACCAGAGCTGGATGCAGGTCTGCGGTTGGGGTCTCACCAGAGCAGAGTAGAGGGGCAGAATCTCCTCCCTGGCCCTGCTGGCCACGCTGCTTTGGATGCAGCCCAGGACATGTGTGGCTTTCTGGGCTGCAAGTGCACATTGCTAGGTTATGTTGAGCTTCTCATCAACCAACACCTCCAACTCTTTCTCCCCAGGGTTGCTCTCAATGCATTCCCCACTAACCCTGTATTGGTAACAGGGGTTGTCATGGCTCAGGTGTGGGACCTTGTTCTTGGCCTTGCTGAGCTTCATGAGGTTCACGTGAGCCCACTTCTCAGGCATGTCAAGGTCCCTATGGATGCCGTGCCTTCCCAACCACACCACAGAGCTTGGTGTTGTGGGCAGACTTGCTGAGGGTGCTCTCCATCGCACTGTCCACATCACCGACCAAGATGTTAAACAGCACTGGTCCCAGTATTGACCCCTGAGGGGCTCCAGTTGTCACTGGTCCTCCCCTGGATATCAAGCTGTTAACCACAACTCTGAGTGCAACCATCCAGCCAGTTGTTTATCCACGGAGTGGCCCGTCTGTCAAATTCATGTCTCTCCCATTTAAAAACAAGGATGTAATGAGATAGTGTCAAGTGTTTTGCGTAAGTCCAGGTAGATGATTTCAGTTGCTCTTTCCTGATCCACCAACACTTTAACCCTATTGTAGAAAGCCAGCAAATTTGCCAGGAATTATTTGACCTTCGTGAAGTTGTGTTGGCTTACCAATCACCTCATTATTTTCCATGTGCCTTCTCACAGTTTCCAGGAGGATCTGCACCATGATCTTGCTGAAGGCACCAAGGTGAGACTGGCCTGCAGTTCCCTGTGTTTTCCTTTTTTTCCCTTTTTAAAAATTAGGGGTTTGTTTTCCCTTTTCCATTTGGGGGGAACTTCACTGGACTGCCACAATTCTCAAATATGATGGATAGCGAGTGGCTTAGCTGCTTCTTCCACCAGTTCCTTCAGGACCTGTGGGTGCACTGCGTCAGGTCCCATGGACTTGTACACCTTCAGGTTCCCTAGATGATCTTGAACCTGATCTTCTTCTGTGAGCAGTTCTTCATTCTCCCAATCCCCACCTTCACCTTTTGTGACTCAGGTGGAGAATTTGCCACTGAAGACTGAGGCAAAAACATGGAGTACCTCAGCCTTCTCCATGTTCAGGGTAACCAGGTCTCCCACTTTCTTCTAGAGAGGGCTCATATTTTCTCTAGTCTTCCTTTTATCACTGGTGTACCTATAGAATCTTTTCTTGTTGCCCTTGACATCCCTGACCAGATTTAATTCTTTGAGGGCTTTAGCTTTCCTAACCTGATCCCTGGCAGTTCGGACAATTCTTTTGTATTCCTCCTAGGCTACCAGTGCTCGCTTCCACCCTCTTTTTTTTGCTTGAATTTGCCCAGGAGCTCCTTGTACATCCACGTGGGCCTCCCGGTGTTTTTGCCTGACTACTACTTTGTTGGGATGCGTTGCTCCTGCACTTGGAGGAGGTGATCCTTGAATATTAGCTAACTTTCTTGGGCACCTGTTCCCTCCCGGGCTTTATCCCATGATACTCCACCAAGCAGATCCCTGAAGATGCCCAAAGTCTGCTCTCCTGAAGTCCAGTGTAGTGAGCTTGCTGTGCACCCTCCTCACTATGAGTAGGAGGGCTCTGTAGATCCAGTGTGTCTGTTGCTAATCAATATATTGGGACTACTGGGTGTTTGGAATAAAAGGCAAAAGCAAGAGAATAATGAAAAACAAATGCAAAAGAAAAGGAGTGCTTAAAAAGTGATGGGGGAGTGGATGAAGGGAAAAATGATGTGGACAGAGCTCTGACAAAATTCTGGCTTAAAAATGCTCTAGAAAGAATTACGGGCTTGATTTCGACATAGCTGGTACACTTGACACACCAGAAGGAAGAAAGTCTTTAGCAGCGAAACATCAGAAAAGATCTGGTCATTCTTTTGTTAATGGTGGAGTGCTATGGAGAGAAATTTGTATTAAATCTTGAATGAGAAGAAAATGTTTCTTCTGCTTAATGTCTGTTAATTTCTCTCCTTTCTTCTTGAACTGAAGAAGGTAATGCTTTCCAAGGGTAAAAATATATTCTGCTGATTTCTGTTATTCTGTCATTGCTGTATTAATTGAAAATGCATGTTTTTATTTTTCTGAGGGAATGTCGTTGTTTAGCCAGGAAGAGTAGCCTGTTGTAAGCATTACATAATGGTATTGAGTACCTCTCCAAGGATTCTATAAAAGGGAAAAAAAGTCACTATTCACTTAAAATAAAATGTGTCTTTAATTGAGAACAGTGGCATGCTACTGTTTATAGAGGGCTTTCCTAGCAAAGCTCTGCTTCTGGAATCTGCATATACAGTTGCCTGTTTGTGTGGCCCTGTGAATAGTTTTGAGCATCAGAAACTTTCTGAAGCTCCACTTCGGTTTAGAAAATAGGACAGATGTGTCCAAGGGAAAACGGTCCCCTGCAGCAACTTGTAGCCTTAGGCTTTTCATTGGTGACCAACTAAGTGTGTCAAATTGAAGTTTATTTAGGCAGAAATGCAGTGGGAGCCAAGAGTTGAGCTCAAATCAATTTGTTGTCTTTAACAAGGGTGGGGTACATTTTTAGTCAGGGCTGATATTTTCTCAGCGTCAGTAAAAGCAGCAGTTCAGGCTTTTCCTGCATTGTAGAAGTTGTCTCAGATCTGCCAAACTGGTAGTGCTGGATTCTGCAGCTGCCCCACAAATTAAATTTCTGCAAACTTAACTTGTGCCTCGAGCAGTTGCAGTATTGGACTTGGCTGGTTTCGGTAAGACAGGTTATTAGAATATCCTTGTGTTTTAAACCGTGTGAAAATTCATTAGGGAGCTAGATCTGCTTTGTGTCGTCTTAATAAATTAGCTTGACTACACTGTAGCACAGTGGGTTTTGTTTATTTTTTTGTTCTGGTGTTTCGGTTTTGTTGTGGGGTTTTGGGTTTTGTGTGTATGTTTAAGGTTGTTACTATTAGTTTTTGTCTTGCCTGATGCTTCTTTCCATTTATGATTTTTTTTTCCAATTTGTCTGTAAAACATAAAAGCCCCTGAATTTGGAATAAGAAAACATTGTGTCTGTGTGTTTTAACTTGTTTGGCTAGAGCAAGATATTTGTGTGGTTAGAGCCATCCTGGAGTCAAACCTTCATGTTTAAATGCTTAACTAAATAAAAATAAAAACAAACTTGGAAGTCAAACTAAACTATGACTAAGTACAAGTCTTTTCATTTCTAATTGTTGATACTTGCCAGTCTTATGCCAGTTCTTTTAACATTTGGAGCTCTTTGTCTTCTCTTGTCAAATCAAGTCATAGGAGGCAAGGTACTTTCCCTTTTTTTTTTTTTTCAGTAGTTGGTATAATGCAGTTGGAATTGAAGAATGTACCCAGGATACAAAATATCTGTTCTCTTTCTGGGCTGCTGATGCTGATTTCTAAAACAGAGGTACAGCAGTGAACTAGAAATACCAGCTATCCTGAAGTTGCCACGGGAGCCCTCTGTCCTATTAATACCTTGCAACTTCCTAAGTCTTGTAGTTGGGCTGATGTTTTTCAGACATGGTCTTTGCTTGAAAAAGAATCAGTCTCAGGGGTTTTTAAAAATTCTTTGGTTTTGTGGTTTGTTGGTTTGGGGGTTTTTTTTAGCTTTTTTTCAGGTTTGTTTTGGTTGTTTTTAATACATTTCCATAAGCTGTGGATATGCTGAGACAGCCATTTCTGTGTTTAAAAGCAGGAGAATTTCCAACCATTTTTGTTCTTCATCTACTGTGACAAAACTTTAAGAGCGTAAATGTCATCTCAGTTGTGCTAAATACTGTATTAATGTGGAATAAAAATTAATCTTTACTAGAAAAATATCTGGGTCCAAATACGTGATTGTAGGATGGAAGGCTCAAAAAAAACCCCATGAGGCTATGGTTTGCTACGATTGATACATATCTTGAGTTACCAGCTGGCTAGCCAAGACATGAATTTTTTGAGACATCATGGCAGAAGCAAATATTAGCTCTTAAACTGGTTTTATAAAAACTTTTTGTCAAAAAAAAAATCTGAAACAAATTGCTTTTGATGGAAACTCCTTTTGACTCTTTGAGTTGTCGTGAACTGCATGTTGTGAAAGAGAGTTTTAATTACCGTTGTATCTGCACGTACAGATGATATAAAGTGTGCCTTCTCCTGACAGGGTAGTTTGGACTCTTTGTAATGAATTAATTCCAGTTTATGTGTGGGTAATGAATTAGTTCCAGTTTACATTTGCAGCCTTTAAATCACTAGTGTGGTTCTGCTGAGAAAAAATACCCGCTTCAGGTGGTACTGGAAATGAGCTGCTCCCAGTGCTGGCAGAGCACAGGATTTGCTCTGCCTTGGTATCATGTGCTGCTGTTGTATGTACATGGCAGCAGAGAATAGCTGTTCCATGAAGGAAACCCATCAGTGGCATTTGGGGAATAATCTGCTGCCCACAAGCCCCTTACTTGCTAGAGAAAGTTATTCTCCAAATCTAAATTGCTTGGAAGACTTCAGAGTTTGTCTTCATTGCTGTAGTTGGGTGTTGCTGTTAAATCTGCGATTCTGCTGTGGGATTTGGGGGTTTTTCAGTCCTAAACTCTGTTCTTGTGTACTGTCTTTGGTACCGAGTTTCCTAGAGTAGCGACAGCTGACATACCTTGTATTGCTTTTGAATCTGCTGTTCAATCACTTTGTAATTTCTCTGTTTCTTCAGGGATGTTAGATACGACTTCCCACTTAGTTGTTTTTATGGTGTCTTTGAATCTATACAAGCCAGGAGGCAGTTTGGCATAGGAGCCCAGTGCTTGGGAAATGTTAAGTTATCCCCCATAAACCCTTGTTAGATTAAAAATGCTTATCTTTGTGTTAAGACAGCTGGGTCTTCTTCATTCTCAAATGTAGACTAGCTACAGGCTTGTCAGAGCTTGAACAAGGGCCTGATTTTTTCACTTAAGTAAATTAGTATAATGTAACTTTTTTTTTGGTACCAGCTTGTGAGTGGCTTAGATGATACAAGATTTCATCATTGTGTGCTGAAGTGCAATTAACTGGCTTTGAAAGTTAGCCCCAGCCTGAATTATTGCATTATTGGCACTTTGCTTACTGTGCAAGTGGCTCCAGAAGCTTTAAATCTTATTTTCTGAAGTGTCTTTAAAAGTGAGAGTCTGTATCTTCATTTCTAAAATACATGTGTAATTTAGCTTGCTATGAAATAGATACACATAGATATCTTTCTAAAGAAATGATGGGGGGAAAACAAAATGACATCCTGAAGGGCTGGTGCCTATTTGTCTGAATATAGCCAACTAGAATGTTTTCCTTCTGAATGAAGAGTAATCTCTTTACTGCAAAGAATCAGTTGTGAGTGCAGTTTCCAAAACAATCTGATTTTGAAAACAATTATTAGGCTAATTGGTCATTAAGTTCTGAAGCTCTATAATCAGGCTTAATGTGGATGGCCTCACAACTCTAATTACTTAATAGTGTGCTTAAATGGTTTTATTAATGTAGGTTCAATTACTGCTGTTGGTATAGTGAGACATGCCAGTGTTACCTGTCAAACAGCACATACTGCAGCATTTTATTTAACAAAATTCTTCATATGTAAGCAATATTAATGGGAATGCTAATATTTGCCTTTCCCAGCTGTCACTATCTCCAGCTGTATTTTCTTCCCTTCTGCATCTTCATGTTTCAGGATTTTCCATGCCTCATCTCCCACCTTGTGCTATGCTAAGAATTTTTTCCTGTTCTTGATGTAAACCTCTTTCGTCTCTCCATGCATCTGATGAGTGACTAACGGTGACTTTACCCTCACTCATTAGTCTGTGTTTCACTCCTTGCTCTGCCAGTCAGTAATGAAATCCATTTCTGGTTAGTAGGAGAAAAGAACCTGACTACTGAAGTAGCACATGTGTCAGACACATCAGCCTTTCTGCTGGACTCTGAAGCTAAAAGGGATGGGCTCTGGTTACAGTGTATTTCCACTTGTCTAGCTTTTCTTTTATCTTCGAAAGAGGGAGGAAAGTCAGAGGGAAAGATGAAATGGGAAATGGTAGAAATTGAAAGGGAAAATATGGGTGTTCGTAGAAGGAAAAAAGAGGGAAATGGAAAGTTATATTTGGGGAAGAAGAGGATAGATAAAAGCTTTGTCAGAGTGCGGAAGGTTAGGTTGGATATTAAGAAAAGTTTCTTCACCCAGAGGGTGGTTGGGCACTGGAACAGGCTCCCCAGGGAAGTGGTCACAGCACCAAACCTGACAGAGTTCAAGAAATACTTGGACAATGCTCTCAGGCCCATGGTGTGACTCTTGGGGATAGTGCTGTGCAGGCCAGGAGTTGGACTTTGGTGATCCTTGTGGGTTGCTTCCAACTCAAGATATCATGTGATTTTATGAAATTTTTTTTAAAGAATGGAAATGTTAATGCAAAGCCATGCACTTACACTTTTCCCTGTTGCTCACAACTCTTAAAAAAGAACAAAGGGCAATATTATTAATTTCAGATGTACTTAAAACATTAATAAAAATTGTCAGGTAAAGCAACTGTAACATCATCAGTGGTTGTTTCTCATATACAGGAACACAAAAACCTTACAAACCCTCACAAATACAGGGGAAATTCACTGCTGCTTGTATTCCAGAATGGTCATATTGGGATAATGAAAGCATTGCAGACTTTTTTCTAAATACTGTACATTGCTGCAGAATAAAGCATTGTGCAATGAATCTAGTTGGGGGTGGCTCTGGAATAATGACTCAATTTACAAATAACTGTTCTGAAGCAATTAGTTGGTATTATACTGTGCAGTTCTAAAATAATCCCCTTTTAATTTCCAGTATGCAGCTAACAGTGGTGCTTTACTTTCTCATAGCTGAAGTGGAATAGAGAGTGAACTGAAGCCTCAGTAGGGATGAAATAAACATTACACATTTATATATCTAAGCTGAGTGTATGTGCTAGTGGTAGCCAGGTGAGCATGCTGGCGCTTTACATGAGAGATGGTGTCAGATTTTAGGGGAAATGTGTTTTTTCATGGATGAAGAAGAAACAGTTAATTACTTCTATGATTTTGGAGTCAGTTTAGGATGTTGATTTGAGTGGTCATTTGTGAAATAGCTAAAACTGCAGGTTTGTTTATGCAGAAAAAAGTCTGCCCAGGTTCTGGAGATGTTGATTCGAACATACAGATGGTTTTGTGTGATCTGGAAATGAAGAGAGGTAGAACCCTGTCATTTTATTGTGGAAAATTCTTTTCAAAATTATTTCATGAACAGAAGAAGTGGAAGCTGTTTTCACTGTCTTCTGTCATTCTCTTAATTTTGCTTGATTCCTGAAACTCAATTCAGTGTAATTCTGTATCTAGATAATACACAAGATAGGATAGAATGAAATAAAATGCTAATGAGTAAGGAAATGTAGTCTTTTATATTAATACTTATTTTCAAAGTTTTTGTTTTAACAAATTGCAAGGTTTCTTTTTAGTAGATTGCTACTTTAAGGAATAGATAGACTTATACTTTCAGGAGATAGTTTGAAAAGATCAGCATTTAAAAATACTTCCTGTGCCAAACGGAAAAATACTGTTCAAGGCAAATGTTATGTAGAACCTAGCTGTACACAGAGATTTTTCCAGACTGCCTGAAATAGAAACTTGACGTGAAGCAAAATTCTCCGCTCGGATTTTGTTTATACTGTGTGACAGCCTGGTCCTGACTACATTGTACAGTGCAAAAAAGACAGAGTGCAGACATATTCCCCAGCTGGATGAACTTACACTTTAAGAAGCTATATGTGAGTGCTGTGCACTGTTCACTGTGTTGATAACTGTGCTGGTTTTGGCAGAGGTAAAGTTAATTTTCTTCATAGTAACTAGTATTTCGCCATGTTTTGGATTTGTGCTGGAAACAGTGTTTAAGCTGCCTTAAATTTACATGCACGGAACATAACAACCCAGGGTGATGCTCATGTCCTCACTGTGAATGTGAAAGGTATTCAGTCACCACTTCCCATGGGCAGGCAGGTGTTCAGCCATCCCCAGAAGAACAGGGCTCCATCATACCTGACAGTGACTTGGGACAATAAATGCCACCATTCTGAACTTCCCCCCATTCCTCCTTCTTCCCTCAGCTTTATATGGTGAGCGTGACACCATGGTCTGGGGTGTCCCTGTGGTCAGTTGGGATCAGCTGTCCTGGCTTTGTCCCCTCCCAGCTTCTTGTGCATCTCCTGCTGATTGCTGGTGGGGTGGGGTGAAAGGCAGAAGAGGCCCTGGCTTTGTGTAAGTGCTGCTTAGCAATAGCTGCAACATCCTGGACTTACCAACACTGTTTCCTGCAAAAATTAAAAACATGGTACTGTACCAGCTACAATGAAGAAAATTAATGTTGTCCCAGCCAAAACCAATACAATGACCAAGCTGTAAATTTGGTTATAAACAACAGGGAAGTTTAAACTGAAATGGCATACAGTGTCATGTATTGAAGTCTCCTGGAATCCCTGCTTGGAGCTGCCACCTGTTTAAGCTAAAGACAAAGCTGAGGAATAGATGAAGGGAATGAGAAAGCTCTCTGACTTCAGTGGATTTTTTTGGCGTTGTTGCTTGGGTCTTAAGGAAACATAATGCAAAAAAAGCTCTACTGTAACTGCATCAGACTGCAAGATTAGGCTCTATTCAGTACACACTGAAACATACGCTTCAGCCTGTGGAAGAATTGAGCTCTTATCTAAATTGGTAAGCTTAAGGTTCAGGTTCTTGCATAGCAGCAGTAATTCCCCAGAACAGCACAAATGCCTTTTGATGGCGAATTACGGTGTTGTGTTACACAGCCAGTTCCCTACACAGCGCTCCTTGTTTGTTGCTTTGAATCGACCTTACAAAGATCCCCAGAGCCGTGTACTTAAAAGTTAGGGAACGTAAGAACTAAGGTGACTTTACAGTTCTGATTCATTCCTGGGCATGAATTTTTCAAATCTTTAATTGCATCGTCTCATGTGCCCATGTTCCTCACAAAGCCAGAGCTGACTTAGTAGCTCAGGAAGAAAGGGGCTCACTTTACATCTGCAGATCTTTAGTATTGTGAGGCAGCTGACATAAGTGCTGCATAATAGATGAACCCTGTTCTGAAGGAAAAGGATCTCATGGTCTTGGTACATACTGCATTCTTACTGGAGTGCGTCATAAAGAAATGTATGAATCCAATTTCACAGCAAACCTCGTAAATTTGGGGAAAGGGAGTGTTGCCGTTGCTTTATCAGTGGGTGGGCAAACTGTAGAGGTATCAAAGAGGTATCGAAACAGTCTGCCTGTTTTGAGTGCCTAGTGTCCAAAGTATGTACACAGCTCTTGATATGCTTCATACAGAGTTCTTGTTGGCTTTGTTTGCAGAGGTGTTTCTTCAGCATCAAGACAGAGTTCAGACTGCAGTCAAATGAGTAGTGTGCAGTTACTCTGTGAAGAGCCTGGCTTGAGCATTTTGCACAGCCTCACACTAGGCAAAGGAATAAATTGGCTTTCTCAGCATTTTGCTTCTTTCCCTCAGTCCCAGCACCTTCTTTTACCATCACTTGCTTGCTTCTATCATCAGACAGTTCTGCTACTTGAGGAAATTGTGCAATTACACAGGGAGATCAATATTAAGTGCCAGTTCTTGCTGTTTAATGATGCTGCTGTGGTGAGGCAAAAGCTGCGTCAGCTAGATCAGTTCTTTGATACGGTTTATTGTCTGGCTGCATGAGCAGTAGTATTGGCATAAATGGAAGCTGCAGGTTTTGTGTCTGGGAGGATGGGAACTGTCCGAAGCAAATTTAGAAGCCATTTAAGAAGCACTGCTGCCAAACATGCAGCCTCAGTCAGATTGATTTTGCTTACTCTCCATCCCCTTTACCCTCTGCCTCCCCCCTCCTCCCCAGGTCATCTTCTTTCTGCCCTAAGAAACAAGGCATGAGTCCTAAGATGGGAGAACAAGATCTTAGGGATGAGTATTGTTATGTAAGTCTCTTGTACCCCTAGATCATGTTCTGGGCATGTCTTGAAGTAACAGCCTTATGGGAAAGGTGGGCATGAGTTCCTCCAGACCTGGCTTTGGGCACTGGTTCCCATTTCTTGTCCATCAAGTTCTCATCTCTCCTTGCCCAGCCTGATGGTTCCTCATTCTGCTCTGTTTGCCATCTGCAGCCTTTTCAAACAAGTTGCTCTTGGGAGAGGGGCTGTGTGCAGCCTGTTTGCAGAGATGATGTCTTTATCTCAAAAAGTACTCAGCAAGGAAGGACTCTTCATCTGCAGTTGCTCTGTGGATACTGGGCAGTTGCAGATGGAGGGTGTTTGCAAGGCCTCTTTAGCTCAGCTGCCTTTGGGCAGGTTATCACACAGGTGGAAAAAAACATGCTGATGTTTTTACATGTCAAAGTTGGCATGTAAAAGGTCTTCTTTTTCAGGAACATTTCCAGCCCCTCTTCCAGAACTGAAGAAACCAGGCCTTGTCAGATAAGAGGACCAGAACTGAATTAAATGTAGGAAGAAAACAGATATTTTTGCCGACTTGACTCTTGAAAACACCCGATCTACTTTGGTTGACCACCCCCAAGCCACCCTGAGAAAACATCCTAATGAACACTTGCACCTTATCTTCCTTGTGTTCTAAGCACTGCTCTAGCAAATTTTTATAAGGAAGCAAAAGATGACTTACTACGATACGAATATTTTCTTTGCACTAATATGATATGGAGACTTCAACTTTCGGAATTAATAATCTCATTAACTGTGAGTTTGTCCTAGTTCCAGGTGTGTATTTTGGTCAGCTGTTATGCTTAGTGCTACAAACATAAGTGTTTGATCGCTAGACTAGAGTTCAGCATTTTGTTAAGGTGTGAATTTTTGTTAACTCAGATCTGCTGAAACTTGCACATAGTTTGTGTGGTGTTCTTCAGGATCTGACTTCTTCAGTATGAACTTCAGGATGCTTGTATTGCTTATGGGGTTCAACCTGCACATGTTTCAGAACATCTGAAGTTTAAAGAAAAAGGTTTTTTCCTGTGTATTCTTGATAACATTTGGGAAGAGATACAGAGCAGATTAGAAGACATTTTTTACTTTATTGTCATGAACAATGAACTTACTGATTTATCTGAGACTTCATTTTGTATTTTGCAACTTGGTCAGCAATTCATAAACTTTACAGAGGATTCCTGGAAGTGTTGAAGGCTAGGTTGGATGGGGCTTTGAGCAACCTGGTATAGTGGAACCCCTACCCACCAGGGGTTGGAACTAGATGATCTGTAAGGTCCCCCCCAACTCTGATTTTGGTGTGTTTTTCTATAGGAAAAGTAATTTAGGTCTGTAGTGAAAGAATTGGAGCCCATAGGCATTTAATTACTTTGTGTTCAGTGATCTTTTCTGTTCTCATTGTCCTCAGTGAAGAAAAGACTGCACACAGCAGGGAACTTGCTTTGTCTTTGTTATGTTTTATTCAGACCAGCCTTTATACTTGTAGGCAGTGTTCAAGAAAGCCAAGTGCTGCACACATTTGCCATGTTAAATACAAATGCATGTTGCATGCTTCTGTTTAACAAAAGGTTGTATTTTTAATGTATCGTGTTAATTACAGGTATTTCAAGGAAGATGGTTCAGGTCATACCACTAAGTTTTACCTGAACAACTTTTAGGTAAAAATTCAGTAAGGCATAGGTATCTATTCTGTGACATACACATCTTATTATTTAAAATACTGTAAATCAGATTAGTAGAATCTGAGAGTAATTGATGGGCTTTGTTATATCTTTTTATAGGTAATCAGTTGACCAGTGGTAACTGCATATGTCAGCAAATCCTGAAAGGGCAGAAGTACTTAGTTCTGATTTTTCTTTTTTACCCCCATGGAGAAGTTAGGCACGTAATAATGTCCTACTTCTTACAGTGAATCTGTTTTTCTAATAGTTGGAATTTAGTCCACACCTGTATTGTTTCTCTTGCTTCTTCTCTCATCCCCCAGATATATATGTGTGTTCTGTGGGGATTAGGATTCATCCAGGAAGTGTGCCATTTGTTGAATTTAAAAATTGATTTAAATGTTTTTTAAATAATCACCAACTTTGATGGGATAGACATCTCAAAGGTGTAACAGAAGGAGCTGGAAAGATGCAGGACCTTTTCCATCTGACAATGACATCAGTAGTCTTAAAAAGCAAAGAATGAAGAACAGCATCTGTGGTTATGGCTGGTTGTCCTGCTCAGTGGGATCTTTCCCAACATCGATCCTGTGGCCCGGACTCCTCCTCAGTTCCTTCCTTCTCATAGTGGTGCCAGTTCTGGGTTGACTTTCTGCATAGGAGGTTTCACTGAAGTAGGTGATGCTCGTAGGGAGTTCAGACAATTCTGATACTCATAATGTTTGGTGGCTGGCTCTCTTACACCTCTTCTTGTTTTATTACTAAGAATGTGGGACGTGACTTTTTAGTAGTTTGGCAGCACAGAGTGTAGTTTTACCTGGTTTTGTAAAAAGATGGTCAAAATGAAGCTTGACATAAACACACTGACATGAACCCTTGAGAACATACTTTGTATGAGGACTTTGTAGAGGACTGTAAGAAGCTTACTCTGGCAGTATCTGGGAGCTTGCTTGTAAACATATATTGTGCCTTTTTTTGGTTTTGTTTTGACCCTTACAGAGCCAACAGTGCGGGCAGAACTGATGGAACAGGTGCCTCATATTGCTATGTTCTGTCAAGAAAACAGACCTTCAATCCCTTATGCTTTTTCCAAATACTTACTACCTATTGTGGTGCGATACCTCGCAGACCAGAATAACCAGGTAAGTTTCTCGTAGGAGTAGTTTACTAGCTGGTGAAATAGATGTTGTGATGCCAAATTATTTAAATTTAGCATTGTACAAGTGCGTAATATTTCAGGATATAAGGATTTTGAATGGACATGAAATACACAGTACTATGAATTTATTTAAAGAAAATATTAAAGATAAATTTTTAAAGAAAATGTAATGACAGTTTTTTACATCAAACGTGATCTGTCCTGATTAGGGGCCTTTTATCTGGTATTGTATTCATATGGACAAAATCAGTCATTTAGACAAGCTTACATAATTTAAATTCTGGCAAAAAGGAACAGTAGTAATGAAAAATTGAGTCCTAGATATAATTCAGTTTTTTAACACCATCATGTACCTTCATGACCAGTTATATGTACATCGATCCAGTAAAGGTTTTGGATTGAAGTCATGTTTGTTTCTCTGCAGGTATAAGTTAGCTTGTCCAGAGCTTTCTTGAGGCTTCTCCAGTAATTTCAGACTAGATTAATGCTCATTGATACATTATTTTCAGTATTTTAGGCATCTTGAGTTTTTCACTTTTTTCCTTGCCCTTTTCAAAATTTACATAGTTAAAAATAGCTGCCCAAACCTATTTTTCTTAGTAGTTGTTTTTGCTAATTCATGTGTAATACAACAACCTTACTTTTGTTTGATGTTCTCTTGCTCGAAGATTCAGTCATTCTTTTCATTGTTTTAACCTCTCTCGAATAGTTCATTGGGCTGCAGATCTCTGAAACAAAGAGCTCAAAGGTGTTTACAAAATTGCTGCATTGCAGTATATGTAGTCTCTTGCTGTATGTAATGTTTTCTCTTCTGATGAAATTACTCCTTTGAGAGGCAGGGGTTAATCAGCTATGAAGTCAATAATGGGTATCTTATTTTTCTACAGTTTTTTTTAAAAATGGGACTAAGCAAAATTGTGTCTTAGAATTTAAAAGCAATCAAAATAAATGCAATTATTCCTTGCCAGCCTATTTCTTGTTAATCTCCGAAAAAGAGGATTTGTTTAGTAAAATTCACGTTCCTTAGAACTTTGTTACCATTAATTGTGCTGCTTTTTTTCATGCGTTGCATGAGCTTTGCCATGATTGCTCTTTCTGACATTAAAACAAACTGTGTTTGAACCCAAGAAACACCCTCATATTGTCAACTAAGGCAGGTCCACCTCCATACTTGCCAAGACACAGGACAGCAAACATGATGTGCTTGCAAAAACACTTGTGGAGCACTTGTCCTCTCACTTAGGGTGCAGTTAGTACTGCTGTATGTTGGTATACAGGTACAGCTTCCAAAATACAGGACACGTGTATTTCAATAAAAAACCTCTTTGAATTCATTGGTTCAATTTTTGTCTTTTTATGGCAGGTAAGAAAAACAAGCCAGGCAGCATTGTTAGTGCTGTTGGAGCAAGAGCTCATCGAGAGATACGATGTGGAGACCAAAGTGTGTCCTGTGCTGATAGATCTGACAGCTCCAGACAGCAACGATGATGTGAAGACAGAAGCTGTAGCTGTAAGTAACAGCACTACCAAATCACACAGCCTGAGGTTTGCCTGAGTGCTTGATAGTGCAGTGGTGGTGGTGTGTTTCCAAATTGCACATCCGTTACTAAAGAGAAAATGTTACATTCCTTCTCCATAACAAATCTGTAACTTTCTCCATGCTGTGTCAGTGCTGTACACTCTGGTCAAGTTTAGATTTGAATTCAGTCGCTTATATATGCTGTTAAAAAAAAGAAAAAAACCAGCTGGACAAGACAGTGCAGGAGATTCATTTTATTGACTCCTATAGCATCTGCTGTGTTGGCTTTTTAGTTTTTTGAAAGTTTGCCTGTTTGCTTTATGGAAGTTTAAATTGCCTGTGTGGAAAATTTCCATCAGTGCAAAAGCTTTAATGCCTCAGTTCTGTTGCTCTTTGCTGTATATCTTGTTCTCTTTATTGATTTTGTTTTGTTTTGTTGGACAAAGTAATAAGCATCTGAGTTGATTACCTCATGGTTGGTTGGTTGGTGGTTTTCTTTTTTTTGCATTAGACACAACTTCGTAATTAAAATTTATGTGTTCAATTAAAATAGTAAGCAGATTAGTTAATTTATAATGGAAAAATGGCAGAAAATGTATGCCCTTTTGTTTCCTTTGGGTTTTTGCAATTTATACTGACATTTTTTGCTGGGTGAATTTTTCCTTTTCTTTTTGCTTGAGAGAGACCTCATTTAATATTTTACTTTCCTACTGTGGCTGGACTGATAAACAATAACCAGGCCCCAGCACTGTTGCATTTGGCACCAAATTTCTAGTGCTTCTTGGTGAAGCTTACGACTACATAAGGGAATAAAGTATAAGCAGATTAGTTTTATCTGTCTTCATGGTTCTGAAGGTATTGAAACTTGACAGAAATTTCTGTAGCTCATCAACCCCCTAGAGATTAGAAAAGCCATCATTTGTTAGTATAGGAGAATGAATGTAAGTAGTTCGACTGACATGATTGGGAAAGGTAAACATAAAATTCTTTTAGCTTTTTAAAGCTAATTGTTTTTTAAAGTTTCAGTACAAACCAGAATGAAGGAGCAGTTAGAGGGAAGAGTTCTTTTTCTGGTGTGATACATTTCTTTGGGAATTTCATGTTTCGGAGTTGCATATATGCAGTGTAGTGTTGTAATTAATTTTTAAACCATACAGGACTCAGAAGTCTCTTAAACATATTAATTGTCAGTAATTTTCTGTTAGTTGTACATATATACATTCATTAAGTATTGCAGTTAGTGAAAGAATCTTGTACTTTTTTTTTTTTTTTAGAAGTCTGGTAACATGTAAAAGTAATTTCTGAGAGTCCAGTTATCTTTGGTAGCTGGGAATTTGATTCAGTTTAGTGGAAAACCAATGTCATTTTCTACACCTGTGTTGTGTCATGACAAGGAAATGGGGGAAACAGTTTTTTTGCAGAACAGGCCACACCTTTTCAATTCAAATGGGGTTTTGTTTTCAGTATTTTTCACGGTTTTCAATAAAACTGTGTATGAACGAAGAGTAGATGTAAAAAGCCTCTGTTTAGCTGACACAGAATGGTGTGTTGTGCAAGCACCTCTGATTAGTGTCTGTGTTTTCATTAGATTATGTGCAAAATGGCCTCCATGGTTGGAAAAGACATCACGGAAAGACTCGTGCTTCCCAGGTTTTGCGAGATGTGCTGTGACTGCAGGATGTTTCATGTTCGTAAGGTATGAATTGTGAGCATCTGGTCCAGTTTATCTGTGAAAAACGTGTCATGGGCTTGGAACTTGCATGTGACTAAGAAACTTTTCTGGTACATCTAATTTGTAATATGTGTAAGTGAAAGCTATGGGTGTTTTTGTAGCTCGCATTTCCACAGATTTTAATATTTGACACAGATTTTTTTTCAGAATCACTACCCTTATTACGAGAAACAAAGGAAGTATCTGCTTGTCCTTATGCTATAGATAGCTGCAGTGTGATTGGGCATATGTCCTTATGGTTGTGTTGGTAGCCATGAAAACATGAACCAGCTGTGGCTGGTACAGTATCAGCCACCTGAGCTCATATCTCTGTGCATAGATGGAATTAAAGATGCTCTTTGAGATGAAGTAAAGCAGTACTCCATCACGATGTTTAGGTGTGGAGGCTGTGCTTTGGTCTCATCCTGCCATTAAATAGCTTATTTCCCTTGATAACTGCATGTGTTCTTTAATTTGACAGCACTTTAAATGCATTTTATCCTCCTTTCTTTTAATTTAAGTTTTGGGCTCTTCTGTGATTAAAAAAGACTGACTAATTTTGAAGAAAGAGAAAATTATTTATTTTTTTTAAACCGTGGAAAGTGATGGACTAGGAAAGTAGCTCATAATGAGTTTGCACCAAAACACGTTTTGCTGGTTTTAAAAAGTTGTTTATTTTTTTCCCTTGGATTTTACTGTGTTAAATCTGTGATCTTAGTCATTATTTGTTGCATTCTGTCTGCAAGGTATGTGCAGCCAATTTTGGAGATATCTGCAGTGTGGTTGGACAGCAAGCCACCGAAGAAATGCTGGTAAGCCACTTCTTAAAGAGTTTTTCTTTTTAATACAATTCAGGAGTGGAGCCAGACAAGGTACAGAAGAAGGGCAGCTCATGAGAGATTGCAGATACAGGGGATAATAAAGTGCTGGGAGTGGTGAGGCATATGTATTGATTTAATTTCTTCAAGTCAGTTTTCCTGCCTCAAACAGCCTCCTGGAAAGGAGGGAAACAGAAAGAAAGGTAAAGGAAGCAAATGAATCTCTGCAATAACAAATGAAATAAAGGGAAGAGAGACACTGAAAATGGAAAAGCAGGGAACTGGATTGAGTGGTGAGAAGAGGATCCTTAACTGTGCCCACATTCCCATGGTGGATCCAGGGAGCTAGTGGATGTTGCTAGATTTGGAGACATGACAGGGCTAAGGAGCAGAAAGCTTGGCAGTCTCTGGGATCCCTCTTAAGCTTTCTCGTCTTGGGAATGTGGACAGTGAGCTTCTTGAGGGCCAGCAGAGGTTGATGAATCAATGCCCTGAATTAGTGAGGGACTTATATGGACAGAGTGTAAATGTAGGCATGACTTCAAGCAGAGGCTCTGCAGCCTTTTATGTTGGGCATTGGCACAGATAGTCCTATTGTGGCTCTCAGGGCATTTCTTATGCTCTTACAGCATTTGCTGCATTTTTCTCTAGCTATTGAGTGATTCAAGTCATTTGGTAATGAAGTTTAGTTGTGTGGATTTGTATCCCATATGCTTCCTGATTTGGGATGTAAATTGATTTCTCTCACACAACTGCCCTTTTAGTGATTAGCGTAATGAATTTGGATTAAAACTTTGTAGAGGATGCGATTAGACTACTATGAAATAAAAAAAGTGATGATTATTTCATTTGAAAGCAATAGCATGTGGCAGGACAGCTGGGGTTCTCTTTCTATAACAGAAAATGCCATTTTCTGCTCTTTTTGGATTACCGTTAGGAAAAAAGGAGGGGTGTGAAAAGCTGAATGATAAAACTTCATTTTCTAACCTGAAAGCTTTTTTTAATTAGAGGCAAAGTCCAGGAAACTTGGCTGCAGAGAGTAGGAACAGCTGAACGTTGATAACTGTGAACTGAAGGCTGTAGCAACAGCCATTGGATTACTCGTATTTTGTCTCTGTGCCTGTTGCAAGCCAAGGCAGCCGTACATGTCTGTGCCTCACCTGCACTCTGTCCACCCTTACCATTACTATTTTCAAAAAACCCAAGCACCTGAGCACCTTCAAAATGCTTCCATTTTGTTTGTAAAACCATTGCTCTGTTGAAACATGTTTTCTCTTGAGCAAATGCAGTGTTTCTCTCATTCCCCTGTTCCTCTTTGCAGTTCATGTCCTGCATTGTAGGATAGAGGGTGGCAGAAGGTGATAAATCTAACGATGAGAAGTGTAGGTAGAAAAGAAGTTTTTTCTTTCTGAAGATGCTGTTCCTTTGCATTTCAGTAAGAATCTTAAAAAAAATATGGAGTGGTCTGTGATAGGTAAGATGTTAATCATAGAATCAAAAACTGTTAAGGTTTGGAAGGGACCTTAAAGATTATTTAGTTCCAACCTCCCTTGCCATGGCCAAGGATGCCCTCCACTAGATCAGGTTGCTCAAGGCTTTGTCCACCTGGCCTTGAACACTGCCAGGTTTGGGGCATCCACAATCTACCTGGGCAATGTGTTCCAGTGCCTCACCACCCTTGGTTAAGAATTTCTTCCTAGTAATACACCAGTATTATTTTTCTTGTCCCTGCTTTAAAAGAATGGTGTACACATGAGGTCTTGGCTTATGATAGGTTTGTTGGTCTTGGGGATATTTTTGAAGTTGGGCTTTTTGGTGGGTTTTTTGGGGGTATAAATCAGGGTAAAGAGTTAGTACTTTCTTGCTGTTCTTCAGACAGGTGAATTTTCCTTATCTGTACCCATAAGTAATTCATAAGCAACTGATTAGAAGGGTAGTGCTACTGAATGTGTGTTCTGTGTCTTGCAAGTGTTAAACTGTGCATCTGAGTATGAAGGTGGAGAACCAGGTGAAGAAAATGAATGTGAAAAGAAAACTTGTTTTGAAGCTAGTGCTGCCTATTAAGACTTGCAAACTCACTCACTATGTTCCTAACAGCTGCCGAGGTTTTTCCAGCTCTGCTCTGATAATGTGTGGGGAGTTAGGAAAGCCTGTGCTGAGTGCTTCATGGCAGTTTCTTGTGCAACATCACAGGAAGTCCGGAGGACAAAATTGTCAACCCTTTTTATTAATTTGATTAGTGATCCTTCACGATGGGTAAGAACTGCTTTTTATTTCTTGAATAGCTGTCATATTTGAAGGATTTTACTGCAATACTCCATGTAGAACTTCTCATGGGTGTGGATAATTGAACCTGTTTCACACACCTCAAGCAAAATTGTTCTTAGACTGGTTAGTTCATTGATGGGTGTAGAGAGTCCCTCACATTTTCACTGCAGCATGTAAGAAAAACTGTGTCAGTGGAGTAGCTTTTTTTAGCTACAGAACTGCCTGTGACTTAACATTGCTGAGAATCATTAACAAAAGTGGAAAATTAATTATGATATATTGCTGGACTTCTTCAGGTTCCCTACCACTACGTCCTTTTTTGCAGGAGGGGATGGTGGAGTTTGTTGTTGGTTTGGGGGTTGATTGGTTTTGGGTTTTGTGGGTGTTTTGGGTATTGGCCATGGGGAGTTTTTTATTATTTAAATTCTTATTGTTTCTTGGGTGGTGGGGTTTTGTTTTTGCTTTTGGGGGGACGGTTTGGGTGGGATTTGGGGTTGTATTTTTAATTCGTTTTTTGGGGTTATATTTTTTGTTTGTTTGGGGTTTTTTATTATTTGTCTTCTTGAAGATCTACTCTTAAACCTGAAGTTTGTTATTGAGCAGACTGCTTCCAAGAGCCAAGAATCGTCTGCACAGAAGCATGAGCTGATGGATCTTGGAAAGTCATGCAAGTTGTAGCCCAGCAGAATTAATCAAATAACAAAAACTGAGACAGAGAATTGTTGAGGAGAATAAATAGTAGGAGAAAGGAGGAACAAATGCACAGCATAGCCAAATAGGGAAGGGAAAGAAATATAATGCTTATCAGTCAAATTTCTGGAAGTGAAATGTCTGTTCACTGCACATGATTTTTGTTTTCCCTTTCAAGTTGTTAAAATTCTCAGCTGAGCTCTCAGATTTACCTGCTTCTATTATCTAAACAGGTTCTTCCTCCTTTGATTGTGGGGAATAGCTTGTCAGTTTGGTTACCTGTGATTTAACTGGTTTCACCCTGCTTTTTCATTTTTCTTAACATTTTTTTTTTTTTTAAACCTGGCACTCTATGTATACAGCTGGCTGATTCTATCCAGACAAGAGCCTCTGCTCTTGATTGCCTTAGTAGGCTTATGACCCTTTCATTTCCTAGTAGCAGGCATTTTATGTTTTATAGGACAGCAAGGTTTATATATATCATTTTGTTTTTTCACCTCGGACCCTTTCCACTAGGTTCGCCAAGCAGCTTTTCAGTCTCTGGGGCCTTTCATATCAACTTTTGCTAATCCATCCAGCAGTGGCCAGTACTTTAAAGAAGAAGATGGTAAAAACCCAGAAGACTGTGGTTCTACACAGGAAAACAGGTAAATTTGCAAAATCTATGAGTTATTTTTGCATCCTTGTTTTTCTGCATCAACTGCAGGTTAGGAAAACTAACTCCTGGATAAATTGAATATTTGGTAAATGGAAAGGTCTGAATCTTCTCATCTTCATAGACCAGAATTAGTATATATGTTCTGTGTTGAGATGATTGACTTGATAGACAAGGGAGAGCAGCATATACCATGTACCTGGATTTCAGGGAGGCTTTTGACATGGTCTCCTGTAAGATCCTTGTGGAGAAGCTGCTGAAGTTTGGGCTGGATGAGGAGATAGTGAGGTGGACTGAGGGCTGCCTGCCTGGCTGGGCCCATGGGTGCTGGTCAGCGGCACGTAGTTGAAGGTCAGTAACTGGTCGTGTACATGAGGGGTCAGTATTGGGTCCAGTGCTGTTTAACATCCTCATTAGTGATCTGAATAGTGGAGCAGGGTGTAGCCTCAGCAGGTCTGCTGATAACACAAAACAGGGAGGAGTGGCTGGTTCGCCCACAGGGTCATGCTGCCATCCAGAGGGAGATGCGGACACACTCGAGAGAGTCCAGTGAAGGGCCACAAAATGAGGAGAGTCTTGAGAGAGCTGAGACTTCAGTCTGGAGAAGAGAGGGCTTGGGAGGGTCTTACCAATGTTCATAAACACCTGAGGAGAAAGTGAAAAGAGGCTGGGGCTGGCCTCTTGTCAGTAATGCCCACTGACAGGACAAGAGTTAATGGCCACAAGCTGGAACACAGGAGGTCCCCTCTGAACATCAAAACCCACTTTTTTCTTACTGTGAGGATGACCGTGCATGGGCGAAGGTTGTCCGTGAAGGCTGTGGAGTATCCATCCTCTGAAATACTCGAAACCTGTCTGGACACAAGTCCTGGGCAACTGGTTTTGGGTGTCCCTACTTGAACAAGGAGGTTGGCCCAGGTGGCTTCTAGAGGTCCTTTCCAACCTTGACCTTTCTGTGATTCTATGATTTCTTTTTTGTTACGGTGTAAATAAATTTACTTTGATAAATAACAAGTTGATAGCATGTGTGTGAATTTTCAAGAGCATAACAAGTTTATTTTGGTTTTTAAATGTCCATTTGCTTTGGCACTCAACAGTGAACAAGTCAGGACCTCAGAAGATGTCACAACAGATGAAGAGCACAACAGGACAGAGGATGTGTCTTCACACAGTGATGATTTTGCAACAAAACTTGAAAATGTCATGGAAGATCAAAATACAGTGTCAAGTAACTCCAAGAGGGAAAGTGATTTCCAGACTGAGTCATCCTTCCATTGCACTTTGCCTTCAGAATCTTGTGGGGAAATGGCGGATGAGAATGAGCAGAGTTCTCATTGCTGTACAACAGATCTGCAGGAGGCTGGGCTGAATTCACAGGAAACCTCTCTTTCAGAGCAGGAATTATACAACTCTTTCCATTTCTGGAGGACTCCACTTCCTGAAATAGATATTGACTTTGAGCTTCAGCAGACTTCTGATATAAAACTCGATAGAGAAATTCAGGAACTCACTATGCCAGTGTCTCCAAGCATTCCTATGGCAACAAGGAAAGAATTAGAAGAAATGATAGAAAATTTGGAACCCCATATAGATGATCCAGATGTTAAAGGTATGGTAAAGATACTGAAGCATTTTTAGTGTTTGGAGATACGCATATGTTGCTTCAGCAATTTGGGCTTTAACCTCTTAGTTGTTTTAAAAGTCAAAAGTACTGTTTTCTCCTTGTCCTCAAAGAGATTGAGGAAAGTTGATGGTGAACAAAAAGGGAATTTGCATTTGTGTAAAGATGTTTAAAAGGAGTATGATTGCTTTTATAAACTGAATGCACATGCAGTTAGAAGTATAAAGTTCTGACTGCCTGTTTTGACATTATAATTAAATAGATGGTTCAAAGGCATAAGCTGTTGATAAGCAAGTTTATTTCTAATTAGCACACATGCAAAATAAGGCAGATTAAGAGGGGTTTTTTTTTAATTATCAGTGTGAATAATGGTTTTCTTTTTATGCATTATCCATTTGATTTTGGATTAAATAGTCTCCATTTTTTTCTGCAAGGGCTTTGTTATTGCAGTCACATGTTGACAGCTTTAATGTGACAAGTTTGTTGGATCAGGCTGATAATTGACCCAAGCTGAGTTCTTGAAGTGAACATACATTCTCCATTTTAAAAGCTCTTGAAGAATGGAGAAGGGTTTCATAAGTGTGACAAGGTGATGGAGCAGCACTTCAGAGACACCTCCTGAGCTAAAAGGACTTGGCTCTTCTACACATACTTGCTGGAAATAGGTTTTTCTTGGTATTCATGTGCTGAATAAATTCTAAGGCACATCAAGCTTGAGTCTCACAGTCAAAAAGTCTGGAGGTGCCACTAAGGAAGAAGCTATGTTATTTTGGAGCTGAAGAATCTCTAGGGGGGAAGTATGCCTCTATGCCAGAAAAAAGCAGGAGGAAAAGAAGAGGCAAGTTGGGGAAAAACATTTTAGAGTAAACGGATATGCTTTCAGCTTCTTTTTATTGTTAGCAGGTTGATATGCTCATAACTTTTCTTAAATCCATTTTGTACTTTTATTTAATCGATTGTGAAGTCAGCAGATAAAACTTTGTTGCTTTAAGAGTGCTTTGGGCACTGAGGAAAGAGGTAAGAAAAAATTTCAATCCTTGTTAATGACTTCAGTCTTTCACATAACCCATCTCTGAAGCCAACTGCAAAACCTTGCACTGCTGTTTAGGTTTACTTTGTACAACTGTTCTGTCTATAGTTACAGAACATACCTTAACACATAAATTACAGTGATTTATGTAAGCATGTAGATGTACATTCAGAGTTGTCCTTTGTTATGAGGTTGTTTATCTTGTGTGTTCATGTCTTATTTCAGAGCAGGTTTTTGGAATTCTTTTTGTTTGTTTGTTTTTAGTTCTCTTCAGTGGGTGTCAGGAGATTTTCTGTGCAGTTGTTGACCAACATTTGCACATTTCGGTAGAAGAAAACTGTTGTTAGGTTGTCAACCTAATGGGCTCCCCCACTTAGGAAGGATTGGAATTATGGTTAGCAGTGCCATTTATTGTAATTAAAGGTGGCAGTGGGTGGTCGTGATTACTCAGTCACCTTTGTATTCTGTTCAGTACCTCTGACTTGGTCAAGGCTGTGTAGTGAAAGCCCATAAAACACTCCTCCTAAATCTTCTACTCTTTTTCCTCTTGCCTGTACTCTCATTATTCAGTCTAAATCCTTGAGAAGCTGGAATTTAACAACATGCCTGTTTCGATTTAGTAACATTGCAATTTTAAGTTTGCACAAAGTGCAAATAGTATTAATTTTTCATGCTTGTCTCAGACACTGTGGCACACATAGAAGTGGAAGTTATCCAGACTTCAGTCTCTGTGTAGCTGACTTAATGTCTCTATTTTGAATCTTACACTTCCTAAATTGTGACAAAAGCTAGGTAGGCTTGCTCTGGGGGTGATCCAGAAGATGAGAGCCCTGACTGCCTCTTTACTCATGGCAGTACCATCTAAAATTGAATTGATGGTATAAATATTCAGTCAAAAGCTTATCTTAATTTGTTTTCATAGAAATTTTATGAAACGACTTAATTTCACAGATAATTTTGTCTCCAGTATACATGGCTTACAACTGTATGCCAAATAGCCCTGGTCCCAAATGGTCCATAGGGTCGTTCCCTGCCTGCACTTCCTCCTCTCTGCAAAGCTGGCCATTATGTTTTTGAGTCTTGTACTGTGAGTAGGCTTTGCTTTGACAGCAATGACTGAGCAAGCTAGGAGGTTTTTTTTCCTCTCTTTATTTCTTTTTAAATCCCTGTGATTTTTTTCTTGCACTTATTTTCTTCATTGGCTTGCTGTCACCTAAGTCCTGGACTCCTGCTTCCATGCTGTGCTCCTGTCTTTATTGCTGCATTCCCAGCCAAGGGATGGGAGTGGAAGATGCTGTGTTCTCTGTGGTGGGTAAGTGGAGGCTTGCCATACTGGAGAGCTTCCATAGGTACACATCTTCTGGCTTCTATAGCAAACTGGCCAAGCATCCTGAAGGCATGACAAGATGAAGTGATGAAGTGCGGTTTGGGAATGAGACTGCGGTGTATGATGTTTTGCATGTGTCAATAAGATTAAGTTGTTCAGATGACCTTGACTCTGGCTGTACCTTGCCTCTCCGTGCTTGACTGCAAATTCAGCAGCCTTCTCTTGACATGGGTTTTTGGTTGGGTTTTGGGGTTTTTTTAAAACATTTTGTAAACTTATGAGAAGAAGAAAATGAATTCTTGTTGTGTGGAACCATAATGGCACAGGGTTTTTGAAGTTTCTTAAGATCACACTGAATTTTTATTATTTGACTCTGCAAAATATCTAGTGATGGTAATAAGGTGCTGTTGTTCACTGTTCAGTCAGAGGAGGTTGATGATTTCCATTTTGCTAGTTGGTTTCAGAGCCAGTTCCTGACAGCTGAGGCAGATGTGGAGATTTGGTGCTGAAGTTCAGCCAGCAATGATGCTTTCTGAGTCAGAAAAGTATGGTTTATTTGGGGTTTTTTGGTGTGTTTTCTGTTGTTGTTGTTCCTTCCTCCCACCCCACCCTCTGCTTGACACTGTAATGTTCATCCCTAGCAGCTACTATACCTTTGTACCCCCATCCCCTCCCCTCCACATGTATTTCCCCTCCTATTTCCTTTTTTATTTTCATTTCTCTTCCTTTCTGGGTTTGGCAATCCTCTACTTCCCATGTCTCACTTCACCCTTCTGTCTTGTGTGAGTTGCTTCTCCCCTCACCTGCTTGCATCATTATAGCACAAGTATGGAGAACAGAATAACTCAGTTTTTATCTGAGTCCCTCAGTGTACCATGCCAATGGGAAGAGTCAAAGGAAAGGCATCACCAGGTCATGCAGCCCAGAGTATGGCATGTTCAGTGCATATCCTCATCTTCCAGATGTCTTGGATGCCAAACACTAAGGGGTTACTGTTTACATACGCCCTGGTCGCGGTTACATGGTTTTAGTTTGGTGTTTTGTGTTGGGGTTTTTTGGGGGCGGTGGGGGAGGGGGTGGTACTGGTTTGTTTGGGGGTTTCTGCAGTGCACCTCATTAGAGCAGTTTCTGTTCCAAGCCTTAGATCCTTGCTTCAAGGCATGGAGACTGATGATGTTTCCAGCAAAAACAGTTTTTTAACAGTAGCCAGTAACCATCATAGAATATTTTTTCCCTAATCTCGTTCTCAAAAAGGGATGAACTGCTTTACCTGAATCTCACTCTTTACCTTGGGGCTTTCCTTCCAGAGCTAGCTTATTGCCAAGGTGATAAATCTTAGTAGCAGGTGGTTGAGCAGTCAGCAACCAAGATAAAGACAGCCTGCCTTCTCACAGGCAAAACTGCTGGCTAGCTGTGCAGTTAAGTACTGGTATTGTAATCCCTGTTAAAAGGACCTTTCCAATCCACTGGCCAGACACTGGAAGGTCTCAAACCGGGAGATGGGAACCTGCATGTCCCTCTGAAATATGCCAGCTTTTTTAAAATTAGCACAGGGTCTTCATTCAGGTCACGCTTTTCCAGTTTCCTGAGGCTGCTGCTGTCTTCACTTCCTTCAGAGGTTGCTTTTCTTTCCTCAGATGTTTTTATTTCTTTATTTTTCTTTCCATGGACACTTTCTTCAACTGGCTTTATTTCCTTACATTCTGCATAGGGCTAAATGATGTAATGTCAGCTTGCCTTAATGTTATTTGGGGGAATAGAGGAAGCCTAACTTGCAGGTTACTGAGGCTATCTGTGGCTTATGCCAGTTACAAGCTGCTTTTCCTAAAGGAGACCTAATAGGGATAAACCAGCCCAAATGTGGGGTCAACTGATCCCATTCCCTTATAAGAACTGTAAGTTAGGTTACTGGCACTGCCTGCAATAAACGTCTAAAATACGTTGTTAGTGGAATATTGAATGAGGACTAAGTGGAGAAGAAACTCTCTTTTTAAGTTTCAGTTACTTCATCTCTGTACCCATTAATGCAGCCCATACCTTTTGCCTCTGAGTAAGAAGTGAGGGTAAGGAAGGCTGATCCTTTAGCAGAAAGAAAGAAAAAAAAAAAAAAGAGATATCAGTGTCTTCTAGTGAAACATCAGGAGAAACAGAAAACAACAATAAGGCTTATTGAAAGGACAGAAACTCCTGAGAACCAGGAAATTCAGTAAGACCAGATAAAATGTGGTTTAGAGTTTATAGATTGTACCAGTTATTTTAGGATGCAGGTACAGTAGCCAAGAGTATATACTTTCTTGTTCAAAAATACATCTCACTTGAAGCAAAAGTTGAGGAAAGAGTTAATTAATGGTCTAAAATCCAGTGAACATTGACTTTATCCAAGCAGTGCAGTACCTGAGTTCTGTGCTACATGCAAAACTGACCTTTACGCTCCAGTTTTTCCTGCTAGTAGTTGTAAAAGCTGGTTAGCCAGCAGATGCCCTTCTAGTCTTCCTATCCATACCTTGCTTCCTAAGAGCTCTGAAGCATTTCTGTGTCATTCATGGAAGGGGGGGAGCCTTTACGTGAATTATAAATGATATTCTGGACACCATTGCCTGTCTCGTGTCAGTAGGAAACCTCTGAGGGATGAGGAGCAGCAGCAATACTTGGCTCTTCTTTTAGCTAGGACCTTTGGATGTTTATGGACTTCAGGTCATTCACCTTTCAGTGAATGGCAGCACTGAAGTCATGAATAAGCACTGAAAGAAGAAAGAGGGCACTTGCCAGTCAGTGAAATCCTTGGGAGTTTGGCTTCTCCTCTCTTTCATCCCCACATCTTGAGATTGTAGAATTGACAAGAAGCTGAGGAAATGCACATTTCTGTCATACTTCTTCTAGGGCAGGCAGAGGAAATGAGGATCGGTGTTGTCTCCATCCTGTTAAGCACCTAAGCAAGGGTGGTCCAGGTGTGCAGGCTGACAGTGGGGCATGGGTGGGGAATATGTCTTGGAAAATTCCCAGTAGAATAGCATACTATTCCCAACAGAACAGTAGATATCTTGTTACTAGAAGTAATCTTTGGAGCTCTGTGTGGTTTTTCAGAAAATACATTAGCAGTGTCGAAGCAGTATGTGTTTACCTAGTCAGGGTAAGCTTTCTTGACTTTTAAGTGAAGGTGAGAGGAGTGCACATTTTTCATGAAGTTGTCCTTCATGAAAGAGGTCTTCAAGAAAAATGTCTCCTTAATGTGCAGCAGAATATAATTCTTTTTCATTTTCTTGTTTGATTTCGCTAAATGAAAATAGTTTGGAAATAAGCCAGGCATTTCTTGCCCTAGCATAGCCACCTACTTTGCTTAGATTTGGGGGTGATTTATTTAACATTTACGTTTTGGGGAAATTTATTAACCTTGATCTTTTTTGTTCTCATGGGTCTTAAAGTGCATTAGTTTATTGTCAGTGAAGTAACATTTCAGTTAGAGTTGTAGCAAGCTCTTAGTAATCTTAAAAATTGTAAAAATCCTTATTTTTATCTATTTATATGTAAATTATGACATATATCATATATATTTAAACTACATTTTCCACATAATATATTTTATAGTGGAACTATTAGTATTATGTTGGTTATACTTTTAAGTTTTTAATGATGTGTTTTTCCTGTTGTTGAGGAATACAGTAGTACAGCAAGAATATCTTTGGGTTACTGTGTCAGATATTTGACACAGTTAGAGAATTAGCATTGTGTGTTGTAAAGAATTGTCTTTATTCTGCTCATCAGACTCAACTGACAAACCAGTGAACCCATAGTGTGTTTCCTAGTTTTTGCTAGATTTTGCTAAGGTTTGTAATCTAAGATTTTGCTGAGTTAACAATTTTTGTTTCTTGTAATATTTTATATCTGTTTCTTCTATCTACAAATGAGTCCAACTTTGTTTAGTTCCTGTTAACAACCATATGCAGAAAGCTAGAGGGAGAAATTCGGAATTCTGTAGCTTAGTATGGCCGTATGGAATTAAAAACAAGCATATGGTTTGTCATGTAATTTCACAGTGAACATTTAAGAAACCTTGAAAAAGACAAAATCTATGAGGAACAGATCTTTTGGATGGCTAGGTAAATTTAATGAATGAGGAGATTATTCCTCCTTACCTTCTTGGAAAAAAGTGGAGGAGGAGAGTGGCAGTGTAGATTAATCTATACTGAATTCTGTGTCACTTGCAGCTGAGATTGCCTCTGATAGCTGACCTCAGGTCAGGCTATATCCAGGGAACATTGCTCAACAAAGCTTTTTCTAATTGGCACTAAACAGAGGGATGGAAAGCAGAGCAGCCTCAGAACTGCTGGATCTTTTCCAAGAGAGTGGATAGCAGAGTATGAAGTGCTAATGCCTTCTTTAGATGAATAAGAGAACATCAAACAGTACAACCTTCTTATTTGTTTGGAGGATCCAAAAAAGCTGAACTATTGAGTCTGGCATCTTTCTATATACATCTTGCTTTAGAGTTGCTAATAAATAGAAGAATTTAATGAACATATATCGAGGGAAAAACAGCCTCTCAGAACTGAAATCGTTTGTGTGTTACTAAACCTGTTCTCAATCTTTATTTGAATTACTTTGCCCTTCTTTCTCTTAGTTCCACCTCCCACAAATGGCCCAGTCTGTAAGTTAATATCCTTGGGCTGTTCTGCCCCAAAAAATCTATTTGCACCATTAATATTTACTAAAATTCGTAAAGAACTCATCCTGCCATAACAGCAGTGTCCTTATTCCTGTTGGGTTTTGGGTTTTGTTTGTTTATTTTAGCTTTAAGGGTGAATTTCACTGGACTGTGGTTTGGTTGAATACTCTAGGAAAAGAGTGGGGTGTTAATCTAGCACTTTAATTGTCCCTCGTTTGGGATTTACCGACAGCTAATGATCTGTTTTGTACCTCTTCTGTAGTTCCTCTGCCGTCTTTCAGTTAAGTAGTCACTGTCTAAAAGTTTTATTGCAGTTTAGTCTCTCATGTATTTCTCTTTCATGTACTGCAGCACAAGTGGAGGTGTTGTCTGCTGCACTCAGAGCATCCAGTTTGGATCCTCAAGAAGAGACAATGGCCAGTGTTGGCAAGGGAACAGATTCACAGACTGAACTAACCATCAATGACCAGCAAAGTTTTAAACCTATATTGGGTGATATTGTGCCTTTAATTGGTGACACTGTTGAGGTAAGAAGCGAGTTTTGTACTTTATTTTTTTCCCATTAGGATTTCCAGGGCTCCAGTAACAGAGCTGTAATTTGCATTCATGTGAGGATTGCAGCCAAATGCTTTCTACTTTTGGCCGGTGTGGCATTCCCTTTTTTTGGATGGTATTGAAGTGCTAGCTACTAAAATAAAATGAGTTTTCTTGGGTGTCTTTGTTTTTGCCAGTTCTGTGCTTGTCCATGTAAATTCTTGAAACCATTTCTGTTAAAATCTCAGTTGTGACTGTTGCATTTGAAGATGTTTTCATGCTACCACAGTTTATTACTGTGAAATTGCCTTGCTTAAAACAGACCCCTGCTGACAGTAAGTGAATCTTCTTCTCCAGTGCCCCTGCCTGAACCTGGAGAATGAGATACTTTGTTCCATTTGCTCTCTGTTGAATTGATTTCTAGTAGTTTACTAGTCTGCATCAGAGAAGTTCAGGACCTGCAATCGAGATGTTATGTGGTCTGCTGAAAGTTATTTTAGCAATCAGTAATGTCTTGAAGTTTTTCACACTTACTTCTTCAGCTCCCCTCCCCACTCCCTGCCCAGCTGTAGTTGTGGCATTTGATACTCCTTTCTGTTCTTTGCTGCGTGTAAGGCCAAACCCACTACATTCACTGCACAGAATGCCACAAGCTCTGGTGGTATTAAATGCTGTTGCTGTTGCAGAAAGCAACGGTTCCAAAATAGGCTCCAAAAAACCAGAGCAAGTGATCTCTTGAATCATGCTGCTGAAATGGTGTTTTCCAGATGAAATTTTGACAAACATCTTTGAAATGTCTAGGAGTTAATATCAGTTCAGTGCAAATATTTTCATCCTTCTTTAATTAGAGCACTGTTTCTTGATGACATTTAATTAACTTTTTCTCTAAGCTGTTGGACTACCATCTAGACCAGAAACATATGAGGAGTTCAGGAACGTGACATTTACGTGGATACTGCTGATTATACACACTCATAATTTAACTACAAATGTGGTTTGTTTCAAAAACACCAAGGTTTGTTTCAAAAACACAAGGCTCAATATGCTTTTTTAATCATGGGATCTGTTGTAACACTTCTTTCTAATACTAACCTAAAATTACAGCGTACATTTATCCTCTGTTGCTAAGAATTTTGGGGGTGGTGTGTGTGGTGTTTGTTCAGAGGCACCTGTCCTGCATTTTATGATTTTGTGTACAGAGTATAGTGCTGACAGAAAGTTTAAGAACCAGTCACATTGCTGGTATATGTTGATCTTGCACTTTTCAGTTTTGTGCTTTAAAAGGATGCTCTTAATCTGTCAGTTCCTTGTTTGTTACTGGCACTGAATCAAGGCCTCATTTTGCAAGTGAGCAGATATTATAGAGGTGACCTAGAATTCTGGGAATCAAGCTGTGATCTGTTGAGCAAGTAGACTGTTGCCCCTAGCAGTGAAGAGACCTCTGATTTTCAGAGGTGGTTGTTGAGGTTTTTTAGTTTAGTGGCATTTTTGTTGTTGTGGTGGTTTTTTTCTTTTTGTCTTTGCTCGGGTTTTTTAAGTCTCAGCATAACAGTGTGTCAGTAGGGTACTGGACACTTGAGAGAACTCAAGCTCCAGCATTTTATATTTGAATGCAGCCCGCACAGTTCTGGACACATACCACTAAGCAAAACCACATTTTGCTTGTCCTTTGGCAGCTGTATTAGCTCTTGAAGGAGTTAATGCTGCATGTTAAAGAGAGGTTCTCTATTCAGATGAAAATAAATGGTGTAATAGAGTGAGCCCGTAAGATTTTGGGACATGATGAAGCTTGTTTGTTGAGGGTAGTTGTTTATTTTTTCTCAAGAGGCACTGTTTTTATTTTCTTTAGGTTGTATGTTCTCTATCAGGTTTGATAAGGGGATGGGCATGGGAGTCTGTTTTTATTTGGAGGTGGAGGGAGAAAGAAAACTGGGCTAAAACCTTCCCACTCCTGTCTGGCACAAGTACTTCTCTCTAAGAATAGGATGGATGCCAGGAGGAGATGGACCCCTGACACTGGCCTCTTCTTTGGGCCGGCTGCCCTGTCAGGAAACACCAGCACTGCTTGTCCTGGTGTGCAGCCCTCAAGACAGAGCAGAGATCTTTGGAGCACAGCCCTGGAGCTCTTGTTACACAGCTGAGGGAAGCTTCACCTTCAAGCTCTGTTCTTCATGACAAAGATTTTGCATTTGGTACACAAACTTTGAGGCTAAACCCTGCTGAATTTTCATGTCCTGGCTCTCTGCAATGCTCAGTTTGGTGTGTGCATGGAAGAAGTACAGAGGGAACTTCATCTTCAGGGATAGAGATACTGCATAACCTGAATACTGACTTATGGCTGTCGTTCTTCTCTACTGAAGCTCCTCCTCTCTGGAATGCATATTTGACTTCAAAAGTGGCTGGGTAAAAATGTTCCCATCTGTGACACCCTCCATTATATCCCTTTGTTTGACTTGGTTCAATCCATAAAGTATGATTTTTTTAAGCTTAGACTTTTGGAATTGGGGTAGCAGGGAATGTGAGATGGAGTCCTTTCATTTTTATTGTAACAGAATGGATGACTAACCTCTGGTCCCATGCAGACTGGCAACTCACGGAAAGCACTGTGGCTAGGGTGTACTGGCTGCCTCGTAATTCCTTGATTTGCAAGAGGTCAAAGCTGGTGACTCTGGCAATGCTGAAAATAATCTCTTTTTCAGGGGGAAAAAACCCCCAAACAAACAAAAGGCTAAAAAAGAGTGAAGGAGGAATTGACTGTCAAAGTGAAAATCCTGCAGAGATAGTTTTCAGAGCCTCCGGAGGTTTTGCAGTTGGAGCTGTATGCTGCTGGACACATTTAGTTATGGACTTGCTTGCAAATCTGTTCTTTCCTTGGCTCTTTAACACCTTCTTGCTGCTGCTGCTTCTAAGCCTGACAGGTGACATGGACTGCTGTGCCAGAGATATGCAATTGCCTCACAGTTCTGCCTGTTCTTTATCATCTGTAATTATACCTCAGCAGGTACAATTACAGCCCAGTGCTTAGACAAAAGCAGCTCATGGAGGAGGAAAAAGCAACTGTCTGAAGTCAGACCAAGGAAGCCAGATTGTATCCTGGAGGCTTTTTTTGGAAGAATTTTGTAGTTTGCTGGAAAATTCTCGTTGTCAAAACTATCTGAACAGCTGGTGGAAGTAGGCACGTTCTCCTTGCTTGTGTTGACCCTGGGAGCTCACCCTACAGCATCTGCAAATAGATGGATACCTTGGCTCAAATCTAGCAAAAATTCCTTTGTCCTGTTCCACCACACAGCAGCCTGATCTATTTTTCAGATATTCATTTCATACTGCTTGAAATTCATGGTTTATTATGCAAAGCCCTTTGTATTTAGGGAGCTCCGCTTGTAACGAAAGCATCGGTGCTGCATCCCTCCAGCAGCACAGTTTATTGCAGCCCATCTCACCTCTGCCACTGTTCTCAAACAGTCTCAGCCCTTACCCTCAAGGCCCAGATGTGTTGCCAGGGTGCTAAAGTGATTGCTAAAAATTATTTCAATGGGACTGCTGAGAGGGGTGATGACTATTGACAGCAGCTGTGGCCAAGTAGGACTCAGTTTTATAAGGTGAAGCTTATGCATAGAGAAGGTTATAGAATAATCACTTCTAGGAAGGGTGCAACAGCATGAGTCTCATCAGGTTCTACTCTTCAGTGTGAGGGTGGCTTTGTTTTGACCTTCCTCTAGCACAAATCCAAAGCAGCAAAACCAGATACAGGTGTTTTCTCATTTTCCATTCAGGGGAGAAGTAATATGACCCATATGTTAGTTATGTTTTCCTTAATGCAGTCTCAAAGGTACTCCTCTCCTGTGATTTTCATTTCGTAAGAACCAAAATGGAGTGCAGAGTAAGAGGAGCTTCTGTTTGAAATTGAAAGCAGATTTATCTTTCAGACCTTTTGATTTTGGGCTGCAGCAAAATTGTATTTGATATTAAAACATGTATTCCTTTAATCTAGGAAATAGACTCTGAGGTGAGGACAGCACTTCTTGATGTTGGCATTTCTTTTGTGTTTAATCTTAGAGTGTGTTTTGTGTGTCTTGGGGTGACTACCTAAACCATCACATTGTGTGACCTTCTGTTTTCTTTTTTTCAGAGTATGGATTCTGCACTTCACTACATTCATAATGATTCAGATTTGAGTACCAACAGTAGTTTCAGCCCTGAAGAAGAAAAAAAATCCAAAGTACAGGTAAATGACAGTGACTTCTGGTTTTCTTATATGTATCAGATAAGTGAAATTTCTTTTATGTATATGAGGATTTCCTTTTTCCCCTTTTTCATTCAGTCATTTCTGACATGATACAGTTTCTATTAAATACCTCTTAATTAAATAGTTTTAAAATATTCCTTGTTTCCAGAGATATGGGTTCATTTAGCAGTTGCTTCTGTTACATTTATGCATGAGAGATGACAATATTTTTTTGACATGAGATAACAGTTGTCACAGATCTTCAGGCTCTGTTTCATTTGGTTTAGTTTTGTATGGAAACCATGCTGTAATGGGAATTAGGTTATTGAGGAAACAGGATTTTTTTTTTTTTATTGCATATATAGAGAGGAACCACCCCCACTCCTTGATAGCTTTTTGCAGAACAGTTGCGAAAGTGTTTCATTAAGCTGGAACTGCCTCTGGTATTTTTTTCCAAAAGGAGTCAAATGTTTGTTGTCCCATAGTTTGGTATTACCTTGGCACCATGCATCAGTGTGATTCCTTGAGTGGGAACCTCAGTCCCTCTCTTGTTCTTGTGAGTGGAGCTGTTCGGCAGCTGTGTTAGGAAAATGCTCTTGTGCACCCCTTAATCGAGTCAGCCCCTGACGCAGCTGAAGCAAAGGCACTAGTGAAGTCAACACAAAGAGGTTTTCACAAAATTTTGGTTCAGATGCTTTAGTTTCTCTGTGGACAGAAGGATTGGTCTTCACCAGAGATCTCTTTGTCTCTGGAGAAGCCTCTTCCTCCCTGTTGACTATTCAGGGACTATTCATTGAACACACTGTATTCTGCTCCCTCCCCTTCCTTGCCTCCCGAAAGCATTTTAATTTAGTTTTCTTCTCTCCACCTTCCCAAGATTTTGAGAGAATTAGGAAAGGTTTTTTTGAGAAAGTTCCATCACTTGCTGTTCTGCCTATCTTTATGGGTGACATAAAATGGCCAATTTGCACAAGGCATGACCTGAATGTTTGCAGAAAGGTAGAATGCAGTCTTTCCATTTCCTGGACTCCCTAAGAAGACTGGTCCACTTGCTCCTCTGTTATGTTGGTCTGTATACTTTCAAATAGCCTGCAGTCATGTTATTGTTTCTTTGGACTCTTTTGGTGGAACTTAGCAGATACAAAACCATTGTGCTCTTACTAAGACACTTAATTAAATAATATTCTTTAGTTGCAGGGAAAAAAGTGGGGTTTTTTCCCTTACAGAGTGCCCTGGAATTATAGTGAGCCTTATGAGGAGTAATTGAAAATGGTGTGGATGCTCTGCCCTTCTCTTGCTGCAGGATGTTGTACCTCAAGCCTTGCTGGATCAGTATTTGTCCATGACTGATCCGTCCCGCGCACAAACAGTGGACACCGAGATTGCCAAGCACTGCGCCTACAGCCTGCCCGGCGTGGCATTGACCCTGGGCAGGCAGAACTGGCACTGTTTGAAAGACACCTACGAGACTCTGGCATCTGACATGCAGGTGAGCCCAAGCAGTGAGCAGTCTGAAATTGTGTGATGTGACAAAGACTAAGCGGGACCTGTGTGGTGATTTCGCTTTTTACTGGATGTTGGGCTGCTCTGCTTTTGACACAGAGCTTTCCATCGCTGGTGTTAGCCTGTAAGGAATGAAAGTGCAATAGTTGTCTCAGAGGAAGTGGGGGGTGTGTGGTGCTCAGGTAGTAAGGAAATGGGCTGGTTAGAGTGGGAGATGGATCTCCAGTAGGAAAATGAGGAGAGGTCTCTGATTTCCTCTGCTTGCTTGAGATCTCATGGCAGTGTCTGGGAGTCTCCTAGGTCTGAGAATCTGGGCTGTGCAGCTGTGCGAGCAGACGTGCCCCTGCAGGCATGTCTGGAGCTCAGTGAGTCAGCCTCACACCAGGCCTTGGTGCCACATCCAGTTAGTCATACAGGAATAACATCGCTATCACCACGCAGCAGCACTGCTGCTTTAAAAACAAATACTGGAAATAGCAGCATTTTCCTTGTTGTCAGGTGGTAAGGAGGTGGCTTTCTGCATTTTGCTGTTGGTTTACAGTTGTTTCCCAGTCCTGCTTTGTTTCCTTTTTTGGAGATGCTCTTTTTATTTTTTTAAATATTCTCAGACTGCTTCACCTCTCTTGAACTTGCTGCTTGCTCTGTCAGAGCAGCAGTTCTCAGTGGTACATAGTGAGTAATTTTATACATGGCTATTGCTCATGTTTTCCAGGCTCCTTTGCAGCCATTAAAAACAACCAGCCAATAAATTTAAAACATAAGTAAAAACAAATTACCCTGTGTTCAGAAGTGTCCAGAATTTATCGCCAGTCTAATCTGAATGAAGATTGGATCACCAAACCAGGGCAAAAGAACAGTGCCCATGCTAATTGGAAAGTGCTAGCTAAAGAATAGATGCTATTTTATTTTTAGAAGACTTACTTGAAATAATTACTCGTATTAAACAATGTGCCCTGAATTTAGGGTGTCTGAAAGCTCCACTGGTCCTTGGGCTGCTGGGCACTAAGTGTGGAAGAAACTTTACCTATTATGGAAGCTAAAATAACCCAGCTGAAATATCCTGGGATATATATCTTACTCATTTAATTTTAAAAACAGAATGAGAGAGTAGTGGTATGAAACTAAATAATGCTAAAGAATTTAAAGCAAAAAGTGCTGTGTGCAAGAGCACTGATGTCAGGAATATTATTCTCCTTCCTGACACCTGGAAAATTAAAATATTTTGATGACTTATATTTGAATAGGTCCTTGATATTCAGGTGGAAGAAATGATACCTTGTCGTTTGTCTTCTCTTCCATTTTCCCTTTTTTTTTTTTTTTTTCATTTTAAACTTCCAGTGTAGTTTTCAGTTGTTACATGAGACACTGTTAAAGATATTTGTAAGTAGTGGAATTTGCTGGGAGTCCAGCTTGGATACTGACCGTCAAGTTCGACTGGAGCACTTTGGATCAGTAACATGGATTTATTTCTGTTGCAGTGGAAGGTTCGGCGGACACTGGCATTTTCTATACATGAACTTGCTGTCATCCTTGGAGACCAGCTTACAGCTGGAGATTTAGTTCCAGTCTTCAATGGCTTTTTGAAGGACCTAGATGAAGTGAGGATAGGTGTGCTTAAGCACTTACATGACTTCCTGAAGGTATGTCTGTGTTCAGCTCTGGTCAAGTGCAGTTACAGATTTTGCTTCATTTCTTTGGATGCACCTGCTTTTTAGTGTAACACCCATGTAGCTCTGTGGGAATCTCTGCAGATGCCTGTTGAATACTAGAATATATGTTGCAGGAGATCTGTGTTGCTTATACTTTTTTTTCTCTGAAGAGCTTTGTTCCTGTTTATTCAGTATAGAGATGGCAGTGAATGCCTTTTTTTTTTTTTTGATGGCTCTAATCTACCTACACAACTTACCTGTCAAATTTCTGTAGAAGTTTCTCTGTAACTGCCTCATTTCTGGAGCTGAAAGACACAAATCCTAAAACTGTCTTTACTGTTTACGCCCCCTTGCCTAGAGTAAAAGGGAGACTCAGTCACATTTTCCGTTCATTAGTGCCTCGTGGTTTTACAGCCTTAAGCATTACAGGGTTTAGCCCAGGAAAGCAACACTGTTGCTAAAGGTTTAAGTTTTTTAAAATAAAAAAAGAGTGTTTCATTAGTTGTATTTAGTGCTCTTGTTCTATCTGCTGATTGTAGCCTGTAGTTCTTTATGAAGGTTTGTATTTACTGTTACAGCTTCTTCATGTTGACAAAAGACGAGAGTATCTTTATCAGCTTCAGGAATTCCTGGTGACTGATAACAGCAGGAACTGGCGTTTCCGTGCTGAGCTGGCTGAGTATGTGGTTTTTGGACTGATTATTTTTATTGTTGTGGGTATTTAAAAATGTGAAAAGCATGTAACAGATGTTTTACAATGATATTCTTAATTTAATTTTTGATTAGTAGATGGTTCTTATCCTCCTCCACATGTCCCCCTTACTTAAAAATTCCTAGTAGTTGTATTGTCATTATTGTGGATAAGTGGCAGTTTAATATTTGCAAGTGACCCATAGTCAAGCTGATGGCACTGAAAAATAGAAGATTTTGCTTCCCAGTAACTTCATTATGGCCGCGCTGCATATTTGATAATTGTTGTCATATAAACCATGATATTCAGTTAAGGTGCCTTCTTTCTTATTGTGATGTACTCTCTTTGGTTCTTCTTCCATCTTGTAGGCAGCTGATCTTGCTTCTAGACCTGTACAGTGCCAGGGACATCTATGACTACCTGCGACCCATTGCGTTCAGCCTCTGTACGGACAAAGTGTCCTCTGTCCGCTGGATTTCCTACAAGCTGGTAAAGCAATCTAAAGGAGTTGTGGATGTCAGACTTGGGAGTGTTGGTGGGCGGGAGTAATTTTTTGTATTTACTTTTTTCTTTTTCTTCTTGTTTCTTCAAGGTTAGTGAAATGGTAAGAAAGCTGTACATGGCTTCAACACCAACCTTCGTGGTAGACCTCATGAATGAACTTGTTGAAAAGTTCTGTAGATGCCACAAGTGGTCCGGTCGGCAGACCTTTGTCTTTATTTGCCAGGTGAAATGTCTTTTCATTTATATTGTTTTGTTTTGTTTGTTGTTTTGGTTTTTTTGTTGTTGTTGTTGTTTGGGGGGTTGTGGTGATCCGAATTAAGGGGACTGGAGCTCTCCAGCTGTCTGTTGACACTATGTTGGTGAATATTTGAGAACTTTGTTTCCAAGGGAGTAGTTTCATGGCTGCTTTTTTCTCTGTTTCTCCATAGATGAGCTTGACTGCATCTCTAGCTCAGCATATTAGCACCAGGTCATCAAATCTGATAGTTAATATAGAGCACAAGTGTAGCAAAATAATCTCTGAGTTGCAGAGCTGCTTTGTTGCTCAGCATGAAGTGAGACTTATATAATAAATCTTTAGAAATCAATCAATAGGTGCTGCCTGTACCTCTTTAGCCAGCTTGTGCAGCTTGGTCAAAACCAATGCATTCTCAGCAAAACAAACAGGAGCTGAAACTAGCTGGGATCCCAAGGAAATGGTCACATTTGGAGGCTGTAGCAGATGTGCAGACTGGGAGCCACCATGGCTGCTGCCCAGGTGGACAGTTTTTTAAAGTGTTTGGAGAAATGTGAACTTTGAGCTTATTTAGAGAAACATGCTTGGGTGTAAGAGGTGTTCATTGACATGAACCATTTTTGTCTTAATATAGTATCTAGTTTAAACAAAGACTAAATTAATTGTGAGAAGGATTATAAAGGTCTTCTTTATAATATATACTTTTCTCTCCTGTTTTCAAGTGGTGCACTGATTTAAAAAGGAAAAAAGGGAGTTCCAGATTTCATACAAAATAAAGTGGGCTTCTAACTGAGCTTGAATTTCCTCAGCTCTAGTTTGCTTCATTGTGTCTGGGTTTGTGCCAGAAAGTACTGTACTGTATTTTAAAACGTTGTGGATACTTCCTACTGTATAACTCTACAAAGGTAGTAAGATCTGTTAGCTCTGATTATGTGTTGGGATTTCATCCTCCCTGTGCTGAAATCTAATGAAATTGCCTCTCTGTTCTTGCCAGACTATCAGTGAAGATGACTGCCTGCCCATGGACCAGTTTGCTGTGCATCTGTTGCCACACTTACTACACTTGGCATCTGACAAGGTTCCAAATGTTCGAGTCCTGCTCGCAAAAACATTGAAGCAAACCCTTTTAGAGAAAGGTTAGTGGCAGAAGGAGTTGCAGTGGGCTGACTGCATGGGGGTGTTTTGTCCCTCAGTTTTTCTAAATTCAGCTAGGAAAGAAGAAATAACATCAGATGTGGGCTGCTGCTTTTACAGTCTCCTTGGTGTGAGATATTACCTTGGCTGACATAAAGCCATGACCCCCATTGTGGTATCTGACCTGCTGTTGTGTGATGCTGAGGAAATGAGTTCTTGCTCATATGCCAGCCTGTTCTTTTGGTGTCATTTTCCATGAGTGAGCTACTTTGTAGAGGTGTCATTGGAAAGCACAAGTGAGCAACTAGCAACTGTAAAGTTGTTGAACAGTGCCCTTTATTTAGTTAAAAAAAAAAAATCTGTTGATGTTCTGTGTAATAAGAGCAAGAAAGACAAAAATACACAAATACAAACCACCATTTGTTTTCTCACTGGGGCAGAAGAGATGGCTGTTGTTTGGAGTTTATATTTTATGGTAGCAGTGGGAAGAAAGTTTATCTGGATTCTCTTTAGGGAAATAAGACATGCAACTCTCAAATTGCAGACTGTGCTTAGGAAAGCATCCCCGGTGCATCGCAGGTGCTGGAGGATCAGCAGTGCTCAGGGTCTAAAGCACTGTAAAGGAAAACAGCATTAGAAGTATTAGGCCATCTTGTAAAACAGCAGAGTGTCCACACTTGGAATACTTCATCCATTTCTGGTCACATCCACTCTCAACACCATACACTGGCTTGAGGACTGCTGTAGAAAAGTACAAAATGTCCCAAAGGCTGGACAACACCAAGGATGCCAACACAGCGAGCACTGGGCACTGCCTTGTGCATGCTGACTCTGGGAAGCATATGGAGACAGCTGAGATGGATCAGCTGCTGGGCAGTGATTTATCCTCTGTTAACTGTGCCAAGGATGTCACTGTTCTTCCTGCTCTCATGTGGCATTGTTGTTCTTGTGTCCCCCATGTGGATGGTGCACCTCCATTCTGCATTGCCACTACATAAGCTTATGGGCACAGGTAGTCCCTGCCTCAGAGGTGTTCTGTGTATGATAGGGAGGGTGGATAGATTGGGAAAGGCAGATGTAAAAAAATCAGTTCAGGAGCTTTTAAACCTCAGAACCTCACATCTCAACTAATCTTCCTGCGAGCCATTTGTAGTTACATTGCTTGTGTGCACCTGGTGTTCCATAGTTCATCAAAACTGTAGAATGTTGGAACTTCTTCCACTCTTATTTCATGTTATCTTAGCTCTCTCATTTGATAATTATTTGGCAAGGCTGGCAGGGAAATGGAGTGGCATGGCCATGGGTTGATGGTATCTTTCCTCTGTCACAAATACAAGCACTCTTGTCTGGAGTCGCTTCCAGGCTTTTCCTTCCTCTTTGACCATGGAATTTGTCACCCTTTTATATTGAAGGGCCATAGAAATCCTGTACTTGAACAGCGTCTTTAGAGCAGCTGTGCTCTGAAGCATGGAATGATTTTTTTTAAGGTGAATTCATAGATACATTTGGAAGTGTCTTGTGTGCCTGCTCAGATACTCCAGTTGGACTGTAAGTGTGCGCTGTCCTCTGAAATTTTGTATCTCACGGGGTACACTGAGGTTGGCATTGAAATATCTGCTGTCCTTTCCTCCCATAAGTTTTGTGCATTTTCTCTTACAGAGTATTTCCTGAACTCTGCCAACTCTCACCAAGAAGCTGTGGAACAAACAATTATGGCTCTTCAAATGGATGGTGACAGTGACGTCAAGTATTTTGCGAGCATCCACCCTGCCAGTACCAAAATTGCGGATGATGCCATGAGCACTGCTTCATCAACTTACTAAATTCTGAATGTTGCTATAATTAAAAAAAAAAATTAAACAAACTATCCTCAAATGCTTCTAAAATGGTTGATTTAGAACAACCTCTTTGGAAGGTGGGATTTCTTGCCAGATTTAACAGGTGGATGTTATCTAAACCTGATAACCAGGGATTTTAAGTCAAGGAGAAGTAAACATACCTGTGTCAGCTTGACTTTAGAAAAACACTGCTCAGAGGATTATTTTTGCCACCGAAGCCTTAAATCTTCTGTCTTCCTGAACAAATGAAACTTGAATTGGCAGATCATTTTCATTGCAGAAAGGATGGGGTGATTTCCAGAGACCTGCATTGTTTCTCCTGAGGAGTTAACTTAGCAAGTATTTCCTGTAGCAGCTGATAGGCGGGATGGCCAGAGAGGCGAGTTTGTACCGGGACTGAGACCTCCAGTATTAGTGCTCAAGTTTTTGTCAGTCAAGGACTTGATTTGTGTGCAGCTGGGCACACCCTTAAGTGGGAATAGCTTTGATGTTTGTAAATGGGGAAAAGTAGAAATTTGGATTTCTCTTAAGGGCTCAGTGCTAACACTAAACTAGAATCTGATTTTAATCCTTAAATGCAGCATATTGCTGTACCCATTAGCAGAAAACTTTGCTGAGTACCTGTGTCCTAATTATTTTCATGCTGGTCATGACCTAAAGGAAATTTATTAGCACATGTACTTTAAGTCAGGTATTTTTAACTTGATCATGATCGGCTCTGAAGGTGCAACTTTTTTCTTCATATACTGTACATATCTGTGAGCCTCCTTGGAGTGCTGCAGTCTTTAATCATGTTGTTTAAAAGCTGTTGTGATACAAGTTGTTCTCTACTTGTCCAAATAAAATTTATTAATAAGATTGAAAGAAATCTTGTGACCTTTTTGAGACATTAAAAAAATAAGTTTGAAATTAAAGTGGACTTTAATTTCTTTTGGTTCTCTACACATTGGTGGCTATTGCAGGGGCAGTGGGTTTGCTTAATGATTATAAAGAGTTCTGGATTTTGAGATGGAGTATGCTACAGCACAGATGTACTTTGACCATGTAGTTAAGGTTTTGCTGGATTCTTCCATGTGTCCTTTTTGCTTGGGAATCTGTTACTCCAGCATGAAATGGCATCTTGGCTGGAAGTAAGCCTGAATATCCACCTCAGTCGGATTTACAGAAGACTGTGAGTTCAAACTGCCTTTAACCTGCCTGCAGTCCATTGACTGCTTTCCTCCCATTTAAAATTACTGATCCAGTATCTCCTTCTGTGTCTTCCAGGGACAACTTCCTTAAATCTCCTTTCTTCCAGCCTGCGGAACCCAAAGTGTGTGAAGCTTTTTTTCTCCGAGGAAGCAGAAATGGCCGTGGCAGCTTATCTTTGATGTATTTTAGCAGGACATTTTCACTTATCAGTCAGGTACCTGATGCCTTAGCAGTTGAGCCTTAGGTGGATATCTTTTTCTCACCTCCTCTTCTTTGGGAAAATCTATTATTCCGCACTTTCTTCTCTTGTAAACAGAAAGTTGCTATTTACTCCCCAGAGGCTGCTTTTCTACTCCTTAGCACGGCCGTGGAGGTGATTAAGATACAGAGTCATCTCTCTCTGCCTTGAAGTGTGGTGGGTTTGGGGTTTTTTGGGGTAGGTTTGATTTTTTAAATTGCGATTTTTTTTTTCTTTTAGGCCTTGAGGATTTTTGTGGGATTTATTTATTTATTTATGACTTTTTGTAGGTGTGTGTTTTTTCATCTGCTTTTTTTGGTGTAGATTTAAAAAAAAAAAAAATATATATATGTATATATTTTCTGTTATATATTTTTCCATGCATGTCCCTTTTTCTTTTCAAAATTGGCAAAATCCCTGGAGGACTAGGCAGGGTGACAGCGCTGTGGATGGCAGCAGGCTGTGTGGAAGCAGGGAGCAATGCAGCTGCCATAAGCAGAGCACTTGAAAGTGACTCATCTTCTCCCAGACCAGATGATTCCCATTTTAGCAATATGCATTGAAGTCCAGTTGATTTCTGCATTTTGTTCAGAGAACATAAACCTCTTCATCTGTTTTTTGCCTGAGTGTAATGACAGTTGAATGTAGCTGGAGCACATGTGCAGTTCCTGGTGTGAACAGGACCAGCTCTCTGTTGAGACCGGAGGATGCTTTAGGTCATCCTCTTGACTGTGAGTGGAGCACAATATTCACTGGAGGATTATTGGAGCTTAAATCCCAGTGTTTGGAGTAATTCCATCACTGTACTCAGGTACTCTTCCACCAGTCCAGTAAAATAAAGGATTATATCTGATCCCTTTAGGTATTTTCTAGTTATTTAAAGGTAAAACACCTGTGTGTTGAAAAATGAGACAGAATTTCTTGATGCTTTATTTATGCAGTAGTGGTGCAGCCTAGGAATTTGAGCAAGAGTTTGAGGCTTTTCCTAAGGAAGACCTTGAGTGTTTTGAGTTTCAGAGTGCCTGAATTCCCCTGACATGTAACAATTCAAGATCATCTTCAGTGAAGAGGAGAAATGGCTTTCTCCTGTTTCCTCCACCCAGTGTGTCATGGATCCGTCCACTTCTTTTGTGCTTCATTTGATCATTCCCAGGAAGTGAAGGGGAAGGAAAGACTTGCTTTATTCTTAGCATTTCCCAAGAGCATTTGATCTACAGCCTGAGGGATGTGGACTCTATTGCTGAACTCTGATAGTGGATTTTCTCATGCCAGCCATGTTAGCGGTGTGAATAATTCAATCTTCATTGTGTCTCTAAGGATATGGGGTTTTGGGAAATGTGCATCCTTGTTCTGAGTGGTGCTAAGGGGAGCTGTTTCTGCTGTGGGGCAGTGTCTGGGGATGCTGCCAGAGATTCTGCTGAATTACCTCCTTTGTGCCTTGCCTGAGGAAAAATACGAGCTCTGTACCTCAGTTCATTTCTCTTTTGGTCAGGATTGGGAGCAGAAAGGGAGGTGGCTCCCAAATTGTCATCTGTTGATCCATGGTTTTCAAAAGCTGTATCACCAGCCTACCTCTGCTTTCTTGGTAGAATTACCAGATCACTTCTTCACAGGCAATTTTCATTGTTTTCCATTTAGTCTTTTGGCTCATTCATCTTGCACCTTCTTCATGAGAATTCTTCACAGGAAATCCCTTTTATTCCCATGTCCTGTTTGCAGCACTGCCTTGCTTCTGCTTGCTGTTTTCCACAGCAGGTTCTCTGCCTTCAGTTGTTCCTCCCCAGGGACCCATCAGGATTTGGTAGGGCTGTTTCCTTGCCACACGTCCCGGCAGATTTCCTGCCAATAAAACTGGCAAATGTCTGGAACCCTGTAGAGGGGGGTTTGTTTATTACTAAGACATGAGCAAGGCTTGGAAACTTTTTTTTTTACTGCTCTGAATGTCCCAGATGGCTGCTGCACAAGTTCCTGGCCCTGTGGGTTCATTAGGACAGCAGAACAGCAGGGTACTTGTTAGAGCCTTGTTAGTGCTCGGCCCCTTGTCCCTGCACTGCCAGAGGTCGGGCTGCAGAGGTGGCTGATTGGAATTGGTAGTGGAGGGGCAGGGGGCAAAGTCTGTCCCATGGCTCAGGCACTCTGATTTCAGAGTTCCCTCCTGCTGGCAAAGTCTCCTCCTGGTCCCTTGTCTTTTGCTGGGGAAGCTGGTGTGCAGCTCTTGTTTTCTGACCTGGTTTCAGCCCAGGGGACCCCTCTGTTGTGTAGGATGGGAAGAGGAGTCTGAGGCAGGCAGGTGGGCAAATGCTGGTTCTGTATTCCACTTAGTCTCTCCTCCCTGATGCTGATGGGAAAGGCTTGTCTCCCCATGTCTGCCAGCATGGAAAGGGTATTTAAAGTGATTAATCATTTCTTTATGTGCAGAGTTGTGACTCTTGATAGACTGCCTTAAAATATGAAAGTGTGACAGAAAAACTCATTTAAAGTGTGCATGATCTTCTCCCCCTGCCCGAGTGCCCTCAGATTCTGCCTGTTTTAATTAACATTTTCTTTAAATCAGAAAAATAAATAAAGAGCCCAAGTTAATGGGATTATTTTAGGGTTCAGTTGCTGTTGAGGTTGGACTACATCTAGCTGATTAAAATACCCTGTCACTTAGCAGAGATAAATGTTTAAACATCTTACAGATCTGATCATTGTCTGCTTGAAATTCCGTGACCTATTTCTGCAGACGTGTAGTAAATGTCTTTGTGTGGGAAATGCTTTAAAGGGATTACCTGTAGGTGCTTTGGGATCGTGACTGTGATGAGTGAAGGTACTGAGCACACTTCTCTGCATGTTTTTTAACAAGGCTGAGAGAAGGAGATATGCACTCTTTGAACATCAAAAGGAATTTCAATTATTTTTTAGTCAGTCCACGTTTGCAGTGTAAGAAAAACCCAAATAAACTCAGTTTGAGTAAGGTGCTGTCAAAGGCACAAAGGGGAGCCAGGCCATTTCTCTTGTACTGATCATTGAGCTCATGGTTTCTTCTTCTGGCCTCTTGACTGAGGGGTTTTGGGGGTTTTTTTAGTTTTTTCCAGTCACCTTCTGGATCTTTATGCCTGACATTGTTTCCTACAGGCAGTGCTGTCATTAGAAATGTCCTACCCCCATCTTCCTCAAGGCCCTGCACTGGGATAACACCAGGCAGTGGCTCTCAGTAGTGGGAGTGTGCAGCAGCAGGAGCTCATCGGGACTCCCAGGCAAATCTGTGTGTCAGCAAGTGGCGTTCCTTGGTGCAGGAATCTGGGATGCAGTATTCCTGTCTCTCAAAATGCTTGGATTGCAAACTTTCATGGTGATCTGCTGAGCTGTAGATGAATGAGGCTCAAGGCTCCCTTCCCCCTCCAAGGGGGGATCAGCTGTGGTTCCTCTCCTGGACTAGGGCGTTCAGAGACGAGGGATTTGGGAAGGGGGAAGGCCTGTGCTGAGTAGCCCAGTCTGCAGGGTTGGTCTGCCTTCAGTGGTCTCGCTGCATCCCTCGTGATCGTACTGAGAACTCCTGCGGTTCGGATGGGGAATTCTTCCAGGGCATGGGAGTGGGGTTGTCCGGTTAAAATTATGTTTGTGCAGTGTAATCCTCTGGCAGACCTTGCTCACGCTGTTAAGGCAGCAACACAAGAAACTGCAGAAGAAATGTGGCAGCACGTCCTTTGTGTCAGCAGTGACAGTGCCAAGGCTGAGCCAGAGGCAGAGTGCCCCGGGAGGGGCCTGTCCTGACAGGTTCTGTGGATATCCACCCCGCTGAGAGGGTGGGGCAGCAGCAGAGGGCTTGGTCTGAGGTTGTGCCTGGTCTCCCAGGGACAGGAAGGATGACAGCCGTGCTCTGGCATGGGGCACGGTGCTGTGGCTTCTGCTGTTGGAGTGTTTTAAAGAACACTGTGGAGAACTTGTGCGGTTGGATATAAGCCATGTTTGGTCTGGATGAGGCATTTTTCCCTGTGCAGATGAAGCATTGGGAATAAGAGCTGCTTGCTGAGAAATGAAAACCTTGACAGATGAAGCTTGGTCAGATCTTTTCGGCAGAGGTTCAGGTTGATATTTTAATTGTTATCTATTTTTTTTAATTGAAAGAAATTAGCTTCACATGGTCAGGTATCAAATTTCTGGCTTCAGTACACAGATTTTAACAATTACTACTTAGCTTGTTAATCTGAGGGGACACAGATAAAAATGAATCCTCCCACTTCTAGTGTAGGAATGGTGACTAGAGGTGGAAACCTCCTGTACAGCAGTCCTTTATGCCCATGGTGAAGGACAGTGAATTTCTGGAGCCCCATCTATGGTCCCCTGTGTTACACATCAGGGCTTTCATAGTACCTCACTGCACTGGGCAGGGTACCTTCTACAGTCACACCAGCACAGGTGCCTGCTGCTTCAGTCAGAGAGAAGCTGAGCGTTGGAAACCCGTGTGGACACCACAGAGCCCAGGAAACCTGCAGGGCCTTGGACACGAGCTAATGTTTTTAGACTCGTGGTGGGGATGTGATCTGAGAGCAGTACTGCTCACTGTTTATTTTTTCTTATCTTTCAGTACATAAAATAATCCCAGTCCTTTTCAGCTGTTCAGACAATACCAGTTCACTTCAGGCTGCCATTTTTCAGGGTAGAAAGAGTTACTGGGAAGGAAAAATCCTGCTTGGTATGCCAGATGTCTGAAGCTGTTCCAAGTACAGCTGCAGTATTTCAATGGGTATAAAAGCTGTCATGATTTCAGTTAGATGCAAGTTAACCTACTGCTGGCAAACCCCCCGTTTGTGTCCTGGCTCACATTGGCACAGGAATCCCAGTGATTTGTTCATATGGTGCTTCCTGATCCCTCGGGCTTCTGACTGACTGATGTGACCAGATCTGTTCCAGGCCTGCCTTGGAAAGGTGTGTCAATGACAAACAAGGTGTGTCATTGTCACTGGTCCCATCACGCTGTGCCACCTCTAGTGGAAATACTCAGACTTTCAAGAAGGAAGCCAACAGGCCAATCACTCTCACAAATGTTAAGTCCAGAACACTGGAATTAACATTGTGGGCCCGTTCTTCCCTCTTTTCAGTAAATGTAAATCTGTCTGCTATTTTGTTCAAAGGGTTGGACAGAGATTCTGCTGCTGCACTTGGTGCACACAGGCTCTAAGGTGTTGGAAAGAGGCGTATTTTAAGTCAGCTGAAATGATACTTTGATTTAGGTAACCTCCTCCTTCAGGCCACGTATGGGCTTCACGCAGGTGACCAGGCTGCTCAGATTTTGTTCTGTGGCCCTTGGGATTGATAGATTTATAACATGATCTGAACAGCGCACTCAGATTATTGTGCTGTAATTACTTTCCACTGTATTTGAAATTAGATTTGGCTTTTTTTGGCTAATGATTCACAACTGCCACATGCAGGCTCTCAGATGGCTGCTGCTCTGTGGCTTTTTCACTGCAGGCATTGGGGTGAGGAAGCTGCTTCCGTGCTTGGGGCAGCCAGGCCCCTCTGAGGAAGAAGAGCAGGTGCCCTGCCCCAGCCCCACCTGGCTGGGCAGGGCTGAGGCACAGAACAATTCGAAGAAACACCTCTCAGTGCTCAGTTTCTGCTTCAGGAGCTGCGCTGCTGCAGGGGCAGCAGTTTCACCTCCGTTTCAGACCTCAGGGGTGGTGCACTTTCAGTAATTTGTCACAGAAACTTCTCAGCTGCAGGCACCCCCCAAGAAGAGTAACTGTGATTTGCATTATGAAGTAGATGAAGGAGAAACTACTTTCAAATGGCTGTTGAATTTATTTGCTTGATAAATACAATCCTAACAAAATAAAAGTTAACCAATATTAAGAGATTTGTCTGAAGAACATTAGAAAAATTCATGACAATTCAATAGGAATTAGTGTGAATTAAACAAACAAAAAGTTTAAATATTGCCAGCAAATATAAAATGTATGTAACGAAGGCAAGGGAGAATGCTTTAGTTTACATTTGTAATCTGATCACATTTTCTGTGTTTATAAACTTTTTTCCAAATTTTAAAAAAATACTATGCTGTTTTTTTCTATAACATATCAAAGCATTATTTGTACAAAAATCAAATCATGGCCAATGATTCACAACAGTGCAATAGATAAAGAATACAACCACATCCAACAGGTGCTGAAAATAAATATCCAGATTAAAAAATAAGATAGCCTATATGCACTCTGTGGAGTTTCTGTCTATATATGGATTGAGGGCTGAGTCCCATGAGTGTATCTGAAACACTGAAGGGCCCTTAAATGCCAGTGTGGGTGGAGGATTGTGAAGGGTAGAGCATTAAAAACAGCCAACCCAAAACCAAGTCCCAGGCGGTGGTGGTTGGTTTGTTAAACACCAAAAAAAAGAGGCTATTGCTGAACCCCCGGTGCCTCCCCTTGGTGTCGTTCTTCGGGCTCGTTTGGAATCCCAAGTGACTGGCATTGGTGCAGGGGGAAACGCTGTATTGCTTGGTCAGGCAGATACGTCCTAAGGACATAACCATTCCCATCCCTGCCTACAAGCAGTGGCTTTCTCCAAGAGATGGAAACATTTAAAATGGATGAAGACAAAGCTCTTGGCTACATGGCAGCAGTGTGAACAGGGCCTGTCTCAAACAGGTGTGATGAGGGTGGTTAATGATGAATCAGTGGGTTACCTACACTGCTAAAGGACATGGACATTTCCATCATATGGGGACATAAATAACATCTCTCAAGTTTTTACACTTACTCAGTACATCTCAGAACAGAAATGAAGCTTAAGGGCATGGTAGGTAAACACGATACCCCACAGTCTCCCACCGTTTCAGCCAACCCAGAATAAATTTAAAGCTCCCTTGTATATAATCTGCATCAGAAAGGTATCAAAGGCACAAGCAAGAAGTGACTAGGTTAATAAGCAGAAATAATGGTGAATGAGGATGAACAGATCCACAAGGCAAATCATTAGTAAATGTGGGGAGGTTTTGTTTGTTAATGAAAATGAGATCTTCCAATTCTGCTCCAGTGAATGTAAATAATGATTTTGGTTTGAAATAAAACTGTTACTGAATTATTTTAAATCACCTGAAGGAAACCAGTCTTGAAATAATCTGATACTAACTGGAAAACTCTTCTGGCCTCTCTAAACTCGCCTGAGTCTGATGAGTAGAAGCCACAAGTATTAGAGACAAAAGTCTCCAGGGCTTAAAAGAAAAGTTTCTTTACAGAATGTACACAGCCACCAATAATTTGTGCAGTTTGACTCAAATTACAGTAATTTGCACAGTTCGGTTGATTTTATGCATAGCCAAGGAGCCAGATCAAATTGGAGTTTCCTTCCTGTCTTTACTTGGCGATGGCTTGACTTGCTGCTCCTTGCTTGCTTTTGGCTGCTCTTTGGCTGCTTTTGTCTCCAGGACAGTGTCTCTCTGCTGCTGAGAAATGCCCCCGCGCTTTTCCGGCTCCTCTTCCTCCTGCCCCTGCTGCTCGGATTTCGCGCGCTGCAGCAGGCGGAGCTGCACCCGCAGCTCGATGATGGCCTCGCGCTCCTCGTGAATCGCTTGGTTCAGGTGATTGTTCTTGATCTTTTAAGGAGGGAAAACAAATGTCAGGGCTCCCTCTGACACAGCAGTGCTGTAGCTCAGGGGTGTTTAGCCCTGCTGGCCCAGACAGCAACAGGGACTTGCACACAGCAGGGATTTAAAACCAGACTGTGTGGGTCACAAACCTGGGCAAAACCGATGCACACGACCAGTTTGTACCTGTGCAATCAAGCAGCCACCACGGGAGGGAACCAGTGAATGCTAAGAACCAAATCTTACCTCCAGTTCCTCATTCTGTCTCTGCAAATCCTCCAGGATGACCTGCAACTCCTCCTCATCCTCACTCTCACTTTCACTCTCAGAAGAGTATTCCTCGGTTTCACTGCGGCCATGCTGCTGGCGACTGAAAGACCAAGGACAAATTCTGCTTTAAACACTTCAGGTCTGCCACAACTGTGGCAACATAAGAGAGTTAACTTCCATCCCCTCAATCATCTACCAATGGCTTAAAAAGCAAAATCAAACTTCCCTTTCAAAGCTTAATTTAATAAAGCAGTGATTTCCTAGGGGGATTTTTTTTAGTGCACAGGGTCAAGTTTCATTTAGATCATAATTCCATTATTAAAACAACAGAAAATATCCTGAAAGACTCAAATTTGTCAAGACTTCAATAAAAACAAGTGGCTTTCAACTGTGATGTTCACTGGGTGAGCTTTGAAGTGTGGTTGAGAGTATTCTTTCAGCAAAGCATATTTGTACTTTTAATCCCAGCGTGCTGTCCTGGCAGGGCTGTGCTGTGAGCTGTCCCCTGTACCTTTGTATTTCAGCTATTTCCGCTCGGAGCCGATCTATTTCTTCCTTCTCGGAGGCGATCTGTCTCCGCAGAAACTGCTCCATGGCCAGCAGCTCTTCTTGCTCTGTTAAAATCTCGTTCTCCTGCAATGATCAGTTAGTTCACTTAAAGCCTTGACCTTATTTCCTACAGGAACATACGGTAAGTATGAGATGATGCTGTTCACAGAAATACTTTCAGTGGCAGTGGTTAGCACGTCTGCTTTGAACTCCATCAAGACATCAAAGCAAATAAAAAGTTCAAACCCAACAATGTCGGACCTGAATCCTAAAGATAACTGCCGTACTGAATAGTTGTGGAGATGACACACCAAATCCTGGCATGTTTGGCTGCCTTTCCTTAAATCACAGGGGAAAGCTCTGGCCAACCAGTAAAATAACTAGAAAAACTGAATTATATGTCCTTGAAAATGAATATAAGGAAGAAAGTACAGTGGGGAGAAGATCAAAGCTACTGGGGAAAGCAACAGAAGGCAAAAAAGCCAAAATAGTTGCCTTTTTTCCTTTGATCAGCAGGAAAGCAGTTAACAGTACTGAACCTGGCTACACTGGGAAGTGCTGCTTTCTAAGTACATGACAACAAAGGCCACTTTTTTCTTTCACAGTGTCTCCTTCCTGCTGTTAACGAGAGTCTCCTCAGCTCTGGGCTCACTCCTGCAGTCAGCATTCCTTCCCTGCTTCATTCACCATTAAAGCAAAGCCTCGTGTTTTAATGGACACAGAGACCCCTCTGAGCCTGCAATGTCCCCACTGCATTAGAAGGGACAAAGGAGTGTTTAATAGATCTGAAATATAAAATACCATCAGGCAAACAGACAAGTGCCTGCCAGCTACCTGTGCAAGCAGAATATTTATAACTTCTTCGTTCTCATTCATTTCTTCTTTGGAGACATCCTCCTTTGAAAGGCTAGCAATTTCTTGTGCAATCTTTGTTTCACACTCCTGCCAGAGAAAGAAAACAACATTTAAAAGGACAGCTTCCCTGGTCACTGCATTTACTCTAAAAAAAGGTTTTTTTGAATGTATTATTTTCCAAATTTAGAACCACCATCACAGTTGTCTTCCAAATTTTGAGCATGGCCTGTCCCATCTGTGGGACATAAAATAGTTTAAAAAATACTTGTCAAGTTTGTTAACCTCAAGTCTTCCAGTAATTCCTCTTGGTACTCCAGGACTCGATGTTTTAAGCATATAACAAGCACATGCAAACACTGAGTTTTACATCACACACATATTTTTTTTGTGAACAGCTGTGAAGATCTCCCTGTCCCTAGGGAGAGCCAGCTAAGCAGAAAACACAATTGCTTGTCAGGCATGTAAAGTTAAGACGAGAAAATCTGCAGCAAAGAAGATTGAAAGGTGGTTTGATCTAACTGGGTGCCTCTGCACTGTTATGAATTAGGGATCCATAATTAAGATGTCTGGCCAAAAAACGGAAAAGTTACTCACCTGTCTCTTAGCTTCTCTTAGTTTCCTCTTAAGAGCTGTTAAGATTCTTTGCACTTCCCAGAGTCTCTCTTCTTTGGATAAGTCTTTTATCCCTGCCTGCAAGTCTCTGTGTAAACAGTTCAGAAGGAACTCCTAGAAAGATTGCCAAAGAAATTGTCTTTAATATATTGTACCAGGGCAGATTGAAAAGGAAGATCTTTTTGGCTTTGTAGCACCAGGCTGGGAGTTCTGGTTTTCAAACCTTGACATGTCCATGAACAAGTGTTAACACACACCCAGCACGGATCCAGAACCAGCTGAAGAGCAGCACTAAAGAAACCACCCTCCCTAATGTGCTCTCCTGACCTTCCTCCTGTGACAAAAGTACTGACCTACATAGCAAAGCACTCCACGGATGACACAGCTACGAGCATCACAAGACCCTAACAACTTTCTACACATGAAAAAGGAAAGGAAATCATCAAGCTCTTCCCAGTGGTCTCCACTGACAGGATAATTGTGATGGAATTAAAAGAGTATGTTACAAATTTAAGAGAATTTACTACTGAATGTATAAAAGCCAGGGCAAAAATAAATGGAAAAACACTCAAATAATTGCCAACCTGTCGCCTGATTTCTTCTTTGATGCTCTCTTGTGTTTCTGGAAGTGCTGGCATTGTTGCCATATTTGACCAGCGAAGAGGTTTTGTCACCTGCTTGAGGGTCACGTTTCCAAAGAACTCTTGAACATGCGTAAAAAACACATACAGGACACGGTTGCTGATCTGCAAAGGACAGACAGAATATTGGTTAAGATGATATATTCACATCATCTTTATCTGCAAAGCAGTGTCCTTCTCCAGAAACAGAAGCCTTTAGTACACCTTTCTGAGAGCCACAGGCATGCCAATTTGTCTTTAGAGATTAAAATCTGGATTAAAATTTTTCTTTACTTTGAACAATACAGTGCTGGCCTCAAGGACTCACTTCACTGTCTCTCTTACTTGTGCATCTGAGGCATCTTCACTCTAAACTCAGCATCTTCACATCTCTTAACCTACCAGAATTATTTCCATCACTGGTAGATGTAGAAATGTACCAAATCTCTTTGTACTCAGGTAAAGGTAGGGAACACCAACCCTACTGTGTTATGCCTGGTGGCTGGCTACACCTTCTCTCTCCTCCCCCCACCTCCTATAAGTATTCTCTACAGCTTCTCTCTCAGATGATTTAATATAGTAGAAAAAAGTAGTATGAAAGCATCTTTCACTATACGCCTTGTTTTAACCTGAGACAGAAGCAAGTATATTTATTTTGATACTCTATCTTCCATTAAAATTTTTAAAATTATCCTGAAACAAATATTAGAGTTCTGTCACTACCTGCACTTCAACTGCTAAGATCTAGTTACCAACAAAACATGATTGGGCCTGCACTGTTTTACCCTAATTGTTACTTCTTTTCCTAGCTAGAGCGGTGTCTGGCACAGCAGAAGAGCCATGAATAACACCTGGCCCTTTTGCTACTGGGCCTCCACCTGGACTGTTAATTATAAAGCCAGGCTTTTCCAACCTGTGGGATTCACTCTAGAAGACCCACACCCAATAATGCCATGTTTTCATCATGCATAGGACTAATTCTGAGCTGTATTTAATTAAATATTCCCAAGATGTCTATTAAGGAATCAAGCAATCCAGAAACCACAAAATCTTACTGGAAAACCAAGTCAGTTGTTATTCCCCAGCCATTTGGCTGCAGACACCGAAGCCATTTTACCTAAGTCGCTACCGTGCCGGGAAGATCTATGGGCAGGACACAGATCTTTGTTCATTAGCCTGATACTAAAATTAAGTAACAATATCTTCACTAAACTATCACTGAATCAAAAGCCCACCAAAATTGTGCATCTGCATGAATTATTGAACAAATTCAACATTAAATGACTTCTGTTCATGACAGAATTGAGAGACTTCTGTCTTTGTAACACTCTGATAATAACCCAAATATCAGACCTACAGTATGCAAGCTCACATGCAGAAAGCCTTTTGTTCCCCCTTTCCCAGCATTTCGGGTTCCTGAGGCAAAAAGGGGAGCTGTAATTTAGCTAAACTGTATCAGACAATACCCAATTCCCAGCTGCGAAAGAATTCCTACAAAGAAGTCTTTCTTGGGCTGCAGTTCTGCTCTAAGCCTTGCTGTGTGGTGCACGTACCTGGACAGTAGGGCTGAGCACTATAGAAATATTCTGGATGTTCATTTTTGTTTCCAGTTCCTTTGCAATAACATGGTCCATATGCACAATCAGCCAAGAAATCAGGAGATGGTTACACTCTGGCAGCTCTTTCAGCAGCCTCTGGCACTCCTGAACTTTCTCAGCTTCCGTGCTCTTTCCACAAGCATCTTCAAAGCGGGGCATGAGCTCTTTGGTAAGCAGATTTTCAGGCAGTTCCCGCAGGTACTGTTTGAGCAAGCTGGCGACTGTATTGGGCTCGTATTCTTCCAGGTTCGGAGATTCTTCGCGATCATAGGCTGCCTTCAGCTCGTCAACTTTTGATTTTATTCCTTAAAACAATTAGATCAGGAATTAAGAGAAATTTCAACTGTAAATGTCTGTATTTAAACTTCTTTTTTTTTTTGAGACTCATTTATTTCACTTCTCCTTACAATTTAAGCTAATTGAGAAACACCTTTTAAAAGTTTTCCACATGTAACAAAGTGAAAATCGTGACTCAAAATTACATGATCACTGGTTCTAAAAGCACTGATTACTCCTATGAAGCAAAACCACAGCACTGACAGAGCTCTGAATCAGAACTGGTGCCAGCATTCCCTTTCATCAAGGAACATAAAATAGTGTGAGAAAAGGTTGGGGAATTTAACATCAATTGGGTATTTGCATTAAGCTTCTTTCTGGCCGTTCAATTATCCATCCCTAAGCCAAGCAGCAAATATGTTATTAGTTCAGATACTGTGCTACAAGCTCTACCTATAACAGCTTTCCTTTGTCAAAACAAACCCCACACTTTTTAGTTTCCAGATTTCCAGCTGGCCCTCCTCAGCAGAGGAATCTCACACAGGATCGTCGATTTGAGGCACCGCATGAATAAAAGTGTGTTCACATAATTATTCAACCCAGCCAAGATTTTCTACAAGGTGTTAGCATAACTCAGTGACATTCCAATCTTCCTAAACTTGGGGAAATTTCGTTCTTGCAGCTCAAACACCCACTTGGGTTACACCAACTTGGTGCACAGCCCTGGCTTGGCTCATACTCAGTGAGCACAACTGGGCACACTCAGCCCCTGGAAAATGCCAGGGAAACATGCTCAGTTTCATGGCCAAAATGAACCATCACAACAGCTGCAAGCTGCTAAGCCATGGCAATGCCCTCCCTGAGCTCTCAATTTAGACAATCCTACACGCACAAGAGGGAGCTGTTGCACTGGAGAACACCTACAAAGAACACAGCAGAAGTTAAAGGAAAACATACCTGTGAAAACTCCCAACACACCCTGTCTAAAGAAACAAGCAACCAAAACGTTTCACTAGGCAGGATGAAGCAACTGCTTAAGGTGCTGCAGTATTTCTGCATGCCTACCAAACACCATGCAGATTGACAGCATGAAGACAGCTAATGAAGCCTTTAGAATCATTTCATTACTGGTTTACGGTGCTGGGTAACTTGATTCAAAATGCTTTTCCTGAAATTCCTTTCCTCGCTTGTTCTTGTCCCCTCCAATGTACCCACAGAAGTACTTACACGAACTGCATTTCTGGTGCAGCTCACAAATAAAGGGACTGTTTTGTCTAATGTGACTAAAACTGAGGTTTCACTTATGTAAGCTGTTGTTACACAACTACCACAGTTAATTAGCTGCTGTTGCTAAGCTGGAACAGTGAAACTTACATTTTCTGCTTATTAGCAGATTTGCTGAAAGAAAAGAAGCTTTCAAGAAAAAAATATACAATGGGAGTAACTGGAAAAAGCAACTTAGTTGGAAGCATAAGCGATAGAATGGTTGCAACTCATCTTTGCTTTTGAAATCAGCTACCACTGTATTTCTAAAGCAAAAGAAAAAGAAGCCAAGTAAGCCATACTAACACTTTTTATTCATTGCTACCATCCCATGACAAAAGGCCAAAACAGGTGTTTTTACTGCCATTAAGCAGTACCACCACATTACCAATTTTTCTGGTACTTCAGACCTACAAGTTTGCTGAAGTTTGGCTACCTGATTACCTTTTGGATAATTAATGGAGCTATAAACAGAGTATCTAGATGCTGGAAGTGATAAAATAGTAAGAAAATTGCAAGTAAAGACCTTAGGAACCTGTGTGCATGTCAGTGTGCCCAAAGTACCTGAAACTCTGTAGATGCCTTCACATTTCATGCCATACTTCTCTACGTAATCTATACATTCACGGAAAACTGCTGGTAGGCGGATGCCATCATACATCATGGTCCTGTCTACTGCATCAGACAAAGGAATGCCAAACACGGGTCTGTGACTTGGAACATCCACTTGAGGTATCTCTGTCTCTTGAATTGGCTTCTTCTTTTTCTTCTTCTCTTTCCACTGTTTTACAACATCTGCTGCAGTTAAGTCTTTTGACTTTTTCTCTTTGTGTTTGTCTTCCTTATGTTTTTCTTCCTTGTGTTTTTCATCTTTGGGCTTCTCTTTTATTTTAAAATCCTTTTCCTTCTTTTTGGAAAAGCTGGGTTTCTTGAAGACATGTATTCCCTTGGACCGCTTCAACTTGGAAGGACTTTCAGCTTCATCACCGGAACTGTCCTCTTGAAACGCAGCGTAACCTTCCGCTGTTGGGCAAAGCAGGAGAAGGGAAAGGGGACAGCTGTAAGTCTGTTTACTTTACAGACAGCAACAACAAGAAGTTGCACGTAAGGAGGAGAGGGAAGAAGCAACATGAATTAAAAAATAGTGCCTGTCTGACTCCTCAGAAGGTTTTCTTTAGTTGTTACACACTCGAGTGGACAAGGATTAAATCAAGTTGCAATAATTACATCAAAGATAAGCCACAGAGCTCCTGAACAACGAATACTTTATATACTTACTCATAATGGCAATGTCCATCTTATGGGCTAGATTCCCATCTAATAGTCAAGGAAATGCAAAATAAAAACAACTGTCTGGCAACTTCTCTATGTTCCTGTAATCAACAGTATAAGAGTTGCTGTTAAGGATCATCTACTGCGTACACACAGAAGTCTAACAAATTTCAATTAACAACAAACTAAACTCCAGCCACTTAAAGCCCCAATCCTTTTCCAGAATATTATTAATTTAATGACAAGTATGAAGTTAATAAAGTTTCGGCCTCAAATAAAATACAAAAAGCCACCCCAAACCAAAAGGAAAAAAGCACTAGCACACTTACTTTTCACTAGATGAATAACACAATTCCAGTACCACTAGCACAATACCTGCCCATGAAGGCGTAGATTTGCCTTAAAAAGCATGTGAGAGAGATTCAAACAAGTCCCTGGGCTGAGCACACCGTTCCAGCAGCAAAAGTCCAAGTGCTGTCTAAAACATACACCAGGTGCTTTTAAGTCACTACGCCTCTGCAGCTGGCCCTGCCTCACCTTCAGGCAAGAACACAAAAGTCTTTAAAGGTGGATTACAAAAAAACCCCAACCAACACACCAACAAAAAAACAACCCACAAACAAACCCAGCAACATGCAATCCAACACAACTTCCAAGTCCACTAATTCTAATTTTACATGCACAGTACCCCATAAAAGAAAAGTAAGCCTGAAACCTGGTCAACAAAGGTGACATTTAACATGCCATCTGCACCAGCCAGGCTCCCCAAGGCAGCGGGCAGCAAGCCCCCATGATACAGACCCTTTGAGGCTCTTCCACTACCTACAGGCAAGAGCCTCTGCTCACATGAGGCAGCACTGAGAGCCAAGTGCTCTTGCTGCCTGTATAGTTTTGGGTAGAGGAAAATTACCCCCTTAGATACTATGAGAGCACATCATGCACGAGACTATAGGCTATAATTTTTTCCAAGTGAAAAATCTGCAGAAGAACCAGGGGACATTCAGTCTTTCATCCTTCTAATTCTGAACCATACCAGACTGCAGAGTTTCTCAGCATTATTTCAGCACATACAAGAACAGTCTGTTTTGAAGCCTCCTTGACTGCTTTGTAGAAGATAGCTTTTAACAGTCAAACAAATATAAGAAATGTATTAAAGCATGGAACTACCATAAAATAATTACAATTGTTAGATCAGCTCAGTCTTTGCAGCTGGGACTCTTCCCTAGGACTACCAAACATACACTTTCATAGAGGACTGAAAAAGACTCTAGACCTGTTCCTGTCCAAGTGGATTTTAATATAAAAATGCACACATTAACTGGAGGACAATCAGCAGCCAGATCTCCTCCTCCCTGCTTACTGGCTATGTAATTTACTGGGTTTTGTACACTAAACCCAGAAATGGGTAAGGAAACCTGCAGTGCATAAACCAAGGATTCAAACCTCACTCTGGTACGGAAGGAACTGCAGATGCACCAGCTACAGGACAAAGGAGGAGCACACATCTCCATTGTGTTTTATGAGAATGAGACAGGGCTGGCACCAAGGTTCAAGACGGACTTCAGAGACATAATTTCCAAACAGAAAGCCAGATCTTTCCCAGACAGAGCCCAGAACAATCTGCCCTCAGTCTTTCCTGCTGGGTAGCTGTGACAGCTCCCAGTTACATAGCGTGGGGTTCCCACATGCACACCAGGAAGTGTCAGCACTGGGATCCAAGCTGGGAGGTCGGTGCCACCAACAGAGCCCTGCTCACACGTCCCAGCACTCCACACTGCAACACAAGCCCCAGTGCCTTCCTAGATCTGTGGAAATGTAACACCAGCAAGAGAACATTACTGAAACTGGTATTTCTTGAATTCACAAGAAGACATGAAGGAGCAAGTTAAATACAAACCCAGCCTTTTAAAAGTTGTCTCAGTAACGTAAGTCAACAAAGTTCAGAAATATATACTCATACAGATTCACACAGAGAGGGTTCATACCAAGAGAGGGTTTGCATGTCTCCCAAGAATAGCCTGATTTTCTTTACTATATTTTTGGTTATAAAATTGCCGTATCCCTTTCACCAGTGACACAACATATTGAAATATAAACAACTTAAATTTATACAGAAGAAAAACTACCAAAAGTGCTTGACAAATCAGGTAATTTTAAATATGGAAAGAGTATTACCTAGGGTTTAGTAAACTGGTATTTCTGTTCACTGTTTCCTCAAGACTTCCAGTGCTAATAGACCCCATTTTCCCATCACTCTACTCTATGTCAGTGACATTTTCCTCCATCTATATGAGAACAGTACTAATGTAATAAATACTCCAATTTCACCAGCATAATGACACAGCATAATCTGCCAGTTCTTTTTGTTAGACCTTCCTTCCATAAGCATGCCTTCATTGCAGTTATTTTAAATATAATGCTTCAAGTATAGCCCTTATCTTACTGAGAATTATGAAAAACTATTTTAAAAATAATAATAATAAAACAATTTTCCAGTGTTACTCTGGAAAAATCTAGTTTACAGGCTTATAATCTTTGTCATGCAGCGAGGCCACTGTTTCTATCAGTCTGCATACTTGGGAGTACTTCTGCACTCTCACAACAAAGCCATACAGTCATGCCATAGCATTTATTGTTAATTCCAAGGGTAGCATTATTCAGAACTGTCACTTATCAAACCTGCTGCAAGAGACATTTTGTCCATCAGGTCTCTGATGAGTTTTTAAGTAATTTATAACTCTACAGCTGATTTGGCTCCCCAGGGAAATCTGCAGCATCTGTAATTAACTCACTGAAAGAAAAGATGGAGGGCTTTTACATATGAAAGAATTAGTAGGTCAAATATGACTGAAGTGCAACGCAAGCATTAGTTACCTAATGCCAGTGTGTCAGAGGGATTGCCATCAGATTGTACAGCATTTCCAAATAAAACTAAGACACATGAATGCACGATGAGCTTGGGTAGATGGCTTTTACTTCCTCTCATTGCCCACAAGATGCATTTTTATTCTCAACAGAAACTTCCACCTTACAGACACTACCGACACTCACTATCCAACTTCCAATTAGATCAGTTTGTCTTTAATATTCGACTCACTGAGTGAGCACAGCACTCCCAAACAAATTCTGCATTCAGATTGCTCTGTAGCACTGTGCCAGCAGAGCAAATGAAGCTGAAATAAGAAATTTGTCTTACTTTGTTTTGATTTAAAATAATCACTGGCATTGAAAGGCAGACTTTTAAAGTATCTGCAAATGGTGCTTCGCTAGATAAATACACAGTGGTATATAGAGATACACAGTGATTTCTCAGCAGAACAGGATGTAGCAACACATCCTATTCATCCCAAAGATAAACCCTGATATGAAGAGCCTCTGATCTTTATCAGTGTAGAAAATTCTAATAACTTCTTAGTCTGTAGACCTGAAAACTGTATTCAGAGCTTCTCCACACACCAGATCAGTAAAAATAATGTTTTGTTTGCAATAGCAGCAGTTTGGTTTCAGCCCTCATCTACATTCCAAAAGAACATACAGGACCCCTTGTCCAACACATTAAGGATCTGGTCTTCAAAAATATTTCCTGAGATTTTCAGAAGAGTTCACACCAATGATACTACCATCCTTTCACGTGCTAGTTTAGTATAACTCGAAACAATTCTCCATTTACCCAAGAATTATATAAAGAAAATCGAGATTATTCTAAACAAGAAAATCCTAGCTGCATATGGAACCCGTCCTGTCCAACCGCATCAATCTCAGAAGTAAAATTAATAAGCAGAGTAAGATCTACTACATACAGACTCTTTATCTACAGAAATTCTAATGGGTAGAACAGTTTCTTCGGAAGTATTTTCTCATAACGTTTTTGTTCTGCAAGGAACTGCATATTTTATGGCTTTATCAACACGTGATTAGTGACAGGTGGTTAAACGTTTTCAAAAATCAATTACAGTGGGGTTGCTGTCTCAGATAATCCATTACTGCTTAACACAGATCCATTTTTGCTCTCCTGCTGTCACAGGACAAGTTGTGTTTGAGTCAGGGAACAGATCTGGTTTAAAACTATGCCAGGAAAAAGAAAATTCCTTTTAATCCCTAGTAAATCCCCTAATCTAACTCACTCTACAGCCCACAAACACCCAGTCTATCACAGAAGAGTAGAGAATAAAAATTAGTGGCGGAAACATTTTTCCAGAAGCTGAATTCCACATAAAAAACAACATTCCATTGAATTTTCTATTAGCTCCAAAACATTCTTAGCACTTTTCCCCCAGAATAATTCCTGTGTATTATTAGGTTACTGCCACTAACATGAAAAAATCAAATCACCAAACAACTATATCTACATCTATATTAAAAATACAGAAAAAGATATTTTGCTAGCATACAAAAATGCTTTTTTGATATGGGTGATACTAATGAAGCTAAGAGTATGTTACTCTTGCAGAAATGATTTACCTGAAAAACAAAACGGAATAACTTTGGGATATTTATCCTTCCCCTCCCTGCTGCTCTTCAAGCACTTCTGAACTTTACATTTAGAGTAGTATCAAAATAGCTCAAGATTTTTGTGGGATTAAAATTAGATACAGTTTCAGGTGTCAGGATGACCTTGTCATTAATTCACTAATATTGCAAGTTCAATACTCGCTCTGTCATAATGTAATATCAACTTGTATTTTTTTTCACTGACATGTTCAGTTATATTTGTTTATACCCCAAACTGCATGATCATGGCAGGTTGTGCACTGTTCAAAACCAAAGCAGGTAGCCAGAAAAAATGAAACAATCTGAAGACATACAGCATAATTTAAAAGGTGAAATAAAATGAAGACTCAAAAGTATGGGAGGAATAACAAAGGCCAAATCTGGAAGGCAAACTCTTAAAATCAACCATGATAAGCAACTGTACAGAACACCTCTAATTTAGACAGGTAAAATGTCTGTTGAGGGTATTTTTACAATATTGATTATTTTTGGACTGTATGAGATGTACTGAAACCTTGGTATGTAACTTACTCTTCTATCTGACTGTCAATTATACGATAGACATGTATTAGGGCCAAGAAATGCTGAATGCCTTTTACACTAGAGCTGCAAGAGATGATTTGGTTCTTCCCATGTTTTGCATTTTTGCGTTCTTTGAGGCCTTTTTCCCACTTTTAAAGTTTCTTTTAAGTAACAAAAATTGCTTTACATCAGCTATAAAATGTGTTGCAATCTCTTGTGGAAGAAAACAGTTGCAGTGCCAATGTGCACAGACCTGTGTGGGTTTGCTGAAGAAGCATTTTTCCTCCTAAACAACAGCCTTCAGCTACACTATCACCACGAGACATCCTAAATTCCATACAGAGAATCCCACACAATGCATAATGTTGGCCTCTACCAGTTCCAGATTTAGAGGTGTGCAATGCAGAGCTCTAACAGAAAGCTGGACAGTAAAAAAGCAGCTACTGATATCCTGGATTTAGACCTATCCAATCAATACCAAATTTTCATTGACAGTCCAGTAATCTGTATTAGGTCAATATTGCTTACATTACAGAAAATCACTAAGGAATCACTTTTCTTAAAACCTGTAGGAATTTCAACTGTTGGTTTTAACTTTAGGATGCATTTTTGAGTTACAGTATTCTGTAGGCACACAGTTTTTAGTTAAAATAGCAATAGTCCTTCTAAACTGTGGCAGAAACAATTCCTGCATTCCAGGAAACTGGTTTGATTAAAAGCAGTGCAGCGACAGCAGATTCTTAAGGAGTGATTATTTAAATATGTGCATGCATATTACAAATAGTCACCATATTAATTCTAACAGAATTATGTGTGCTGTCTCACTGTTTCTGATCTTCCAAATTCCACGCGTAAGAAGTAGCAGGATACACTGGCATCAGAGATACAGACATTTTGAAATTTTGCTAAAACAAATGTTATTTAAAATGTACCAGCACTTGGGCTGTGATATTTAGGTTTCAGAGATTTGGACAGGAAGGGTCTTTCTGGTAGTGAGAGTGCTCAGTATCAACTTAGTATTTCCAAGTGCTTTGTTCCTTCAGAATACATAGAAAAAACAGAAAAACTTTCTTGAATAAAATCTATTTCATGTTTCCAAAATTTTCTGCACAAATCTAAAGGTGGAAAGTAATAGTTCTGTTGTTTTGGAGGACGGGTAAGCTTTTCTAAATGAAATTTCCACTCTGGACGCTGATATACTGACAACGGATTCTATAGTCAAAGCTTTACTTTCTTCTAACCTTTGCTCTGTCAGTTCTGGAAAATTCAGATCTCAGTGTTCGTTTGCACATTTTTGACCTCTGCAATAATACTTGGCACTGCTGGAGGAAACTGCATGATCAGACTAAACTGAGAAGCTAGAGAAAAAAAAGGACAGAGATTTTATTACTGCTCGAATAATGGTGCACATGAAAACTTGGGATGGTACAAAAGCAAACACTGAATAAGGGAGACACATGGGAAAAGGGCTACAGTTGTTGAAACTGACTCTTCCAAATGCACAAGTGTACAATTCAGATCAAACACGGTTTTATTTCCCATGGCACCTCAGCAATGATTAAAAAGTGATGTATTTGGAAATACATTTGAAAACCTCCACTTAGAATGTGAAGAAGAACCCTATGCCATGATTTACCAATGCATCATGAAAGGTTTTGGCTAAACGGGTTTATTAGTAATTCTGGGCACATGCTTGGCACCTGTATCTGTGCAGCAAAAAAAAGTTATGGTGTGGAGTTTTTTGCAAGAGAAACAGGTGTTGCACAAAGTCTGTAGCAAGTTAACTTCCTCCCCGCTGAAACAAATTTAAAAGAACCCACCGGGAATACTAAACAATTTTGAGAGAGAAAAAAGGAAAGAGAACTTGAAAGCATTGAATTAAAAAGAGAAGTTGTCTACTTACTTCTTTTTTCTTTTTTCTTAAATTTTCCTTTCTTCTTCCCATGCTCCTTTTCATCATCAGATACTATATCTGGAGGCTCATGTAGGCTGTCGTGAGGTGGTGAAGGTTCACCGGTGCGGTACAATCCAGGGAATTTTGTAGGACTGATTTCTTCAGAGCTGGGAGTACGAGCAAGTCCCCCACTGTGTTCTACCCGACGGTGTTCACTGGGGCTGCTCGTGGGAGGCAGGAAGCACTCGGTCATTCTGATACCCGGATATCAAAGTGAAATCTTCTGCTACCTGTCCATCACACCTGCATCAGAGGAAAAAAAAAGAAAACCCACACAATTTTAAGCAATGGGTTTCAGAACACCTTGTTTAGAGCTCTACCCTGAAACCATAAACAGCAATACGTTCTATGAGAGTTCCAACTTCTGTCAAAACACAGTAAAATAACATCAGGTCTGAAGCTCAGTGTTTGCAGAATTTGTTCATTAACTCCTGAGCCATATTAGCATGAGAGCTGCCATTTTAGCCATTTCTACTTTATAACATACAAAACATATATTAAGTATCTGAATACTTTAACAGTTGAAATAATTATTACAAAATTAATAGGTAGCTTGCATACTGATTGGTAGTATTTACTACAAATTAGTTTGCTAACTTTTAAAATTTTTTTGACATCAAATAGATTTGCCTGGAAGCTCAGAGTGTTTGTGAGCACTGCCCTTAAGGCAAAGATCATTTTCTTCTTTCCCAAGCATATTTTATAGATGCAAATAAGAACTTGCCTAGCCTGTTGCAATAAGGGGGGAAAATAAAATAAATAGAGCTAAAGCAAATCCATCTTTTAATTATGCTACTGCAAATTAAAGAAGGTAAAAAAAAATGATTATGCCTTTCTGGTATACAACAACTTCACCTTTGAAGAGACTGTATCAGGTCATCTGCATCCAGATGCTGGTACATTGTTTGCTTGAGAGTTACGGTCAAATAAAAGCTTATACAAAAATTGTTGAAGGAAGCCAATGCATAAATTCTCAGCAGTGGAACTCATAAGCAAAAAACTGTTCCTAGCACAGATAAATTTCAGAAATTCCACAGAATGGATATGCTGTATGGGACACCACACATCTGGAGTCCACTTGTCTGGATTTGGCCCCTTGTGTCTAAATGGTCACAAAGGATTTTGTAGTATTTTGTTTTATTTTTAATTCATATCAAATACTCCACTGCCATGATGCTTTGATATTGTGTTTAAACAATTAAATGGCATATTCAAACATGGGATTTTATGAGAAATATCCAGGTATGTAAAGCTGCAGAATGGCAGCTATCAAAAAACGTCAAAATTTTCAATTATATAAGCATTTTCAATATTACCACTGACAGACTGGCTTTACTGTTGTATTTCATCTGAGTATCAGAATGACCTGTAAAATTCCTGTACAGTATGTTTCCATTTCATCACCAACTCCTGCTCCAAGAGAAATAGAACCCAACACATCCCACCACGAGCTTCTAAACAACAGAAAGTATTTCAACAATAACTCACGGAATTATATTAGAAATATTACATATAATTTTTTTATGTCAATAGAATGGATGGCACCTACAAATCAATCCACATGTAGAGTGGACAAGGTGGGCAAGTGCACAAAGGGCAAGAACAATGTTATTGCAAAGGCACATGAACACCACCTCAGAAAAAGAGGATATGGAGGCTTTCCCTGTGGAACCCAGCAGAGCTTTTGGGATTAAGAAAGCCTTAGCCCATACATTCCACAACACTCTTCAGAAGTATTGCTCAGCTCCTGGGCTTTTATTTACAGATTGATAGCATGCAGAAAAAATACGACATGGTATTGTATTCTGTCCAGTTGATAATTATAGAAGAGCCCAGCTAAGTGGGTTTTGGGGAGGGTGGTTGGTTCACTTTTTTGGGGGTTGGAATTTTTAAGGTTTTTTTTTTTTAATTCTCATCCTTCAGCTCTCATCTCTTCACTTCACCAGAGTGAAATTTTAGAGTATATATGCAACAGTATCTCCCTACAGGAGATCACTAACAGTGCTTATGGAAATTACCAGTTACTCAGATCAGAATTTGAATAGGGCACAGTAAGACACAAGATTATGAAGAGAAACAAAATATTCATGAAGTCTTTATTTAATACTGTTCATTCCTTATTCTGGCTAAAGTACTGGCTAAAAATTAAGACAAAGGGGTGTATTTGTAAATGCAACAAATTAACACTGTACTTACATTTCTTATTTTTTTATTTTACAACTTCAAGAAAGCATTAATTTCCTATATGTATTATTTTCCAGGCCTTTAAATAGGGGAGAAATTCTATGATGCTCAAATTACATCAAGACCTATCAGCAGGAGAGAGCCTTTAAGCCTACTGAAAAAACCTCTTCCACTTTTACTGATGGATGTTAATGTCCTACTGCCATATAAATCTGCACATTTCCTCTGGCTTTTACAATTTTCTTCTGACAGCAATAAATGGCGAGACTGAAAAAATCATGGACCTTCTAGGTATTTTGAGAAGGAACATTTCTAACAGGCTTGCTCTTCTGCCAAGTTCTCCCTCTCAGACTTTTTCTTCCCAATCTGTTACTGCTTCAGTCCTGCCTCTCCCCAGCAGCAGGTCCCTTCCCTCAAACTGTTTCTCTTCACCTGTGCAGTTCTCATCTGTCAGGAAGATTCAATAACTCACTGCTGCCACATGAGGACAGTCACACTACTCCCCCCATTAACTCTCCTCTGCCTCCAATTCCAGCAGTTTGCTCTTTTTGAGATGAATCAAGTTGCTAGCTGCTCCAACAGGCTTCTGCTGCTGAGCTGGCTCATGGAAGAGCTCAACAAGCACTAACAATGAAAAGTTTTTAAGTGGCAGAACCACAATGACAGGAGTGCAACCTCTCTCTTTGGGCACCTCTGTTTTGTCATACTGCACACACAGCTTAATCTCCTCAGATTTCAATTATTTCTTACTATTTGTAACTTCAAGCTTTGATTTCTTTAGCACCCAGTGTCAGTACTCCCACGGCTCTTATCTTGACTTACTACTCTGTTTCACCCTCAGTGTATCATAGACAAACTGATCTTCATCTGCTTTGGTCTCTGTGACTCAAGCTCAGTTTCCCACTTTCCCCTCATCTTGTTTTTATTCAGGTGGTTCCTACTTTCATGCAGCACACCATTCCTTGCAGATAAAGTTCTCTCTCTTCTTCCTCTGTTTCTTCTATCTTATTAGTTACCAGTTCCCACTTCTTCCTGAATGTTCTCTGCTGCTGTTTTTTGTTACTTCATGATTATCTACCTCATCTTTTCACCTTATCCCCATTTCTCCCACTGACTCTGTCTCTCTCCAATATCACAGGAAGTCCTTTCTTACCTCCCTGCCAAGAGCAGGCTCCTTGACTCCCAGCACTTCTTGTTCACTTGACATTTGATTCTTTTTCCACTGAAGCCACAAATGCTGTTATGTGACAGCATCAGAGAGCTTCTCGCAATTGAAGCACTTTATCAGACCTAGCTACTTTTTTCAGTACTCCCCAAATGCTTCATCTTCTGGCTCAACACTGAGTCAAGCCTTCGGAATAACTGAATGTCAAATACAAGCCTTCACCGAACATGGGCAGAATCATGACCTTTCCTTTATTCCCCAAGGAAAGACTAAATTATAAGAGATTTTAAACATGGAAACAAGGTATGTCATTAACACAAAATCTAGCCATCACGCCATCACCATCTTTCTAGACCACAGACCAAGCACAGGAAAGCGGGTTGGCGAAAGGAAGGAAGATGCCTGCACAGGCAAAATAATGTGGTTTTCCAAGCCTCATTTTTGAATATAACGGAACTTTTCCCTAAAAAATTCAGTCTGAGCTACATATTTAGTAAGTAAAGATGAGGTTTCGAAAAACCATAGAAAAGGGAAGACAGAGAGACATGACAGCCAGTTTTAATAGATCTCACTTTCAACAGTGTGTCATCTAAATCGGCATGAACACATTAAAGACAGGCACAGTCTGAAAGACCAAATTCACAGCTCTTTCATTCAGTACAGAAGGCTCCATTATTTCTGTTTTGCACTGAGTCTGTACTGAGACTTTGTGCCTTGTAACCAATTGCAACAGCAGAAGCAAATTAGAGCAGGTGATTTCATGCACAGATGTTATTTTGTAAAGCTTCTGGGTGGAATGAAGGATGTGGAATTTTTCTGCAACAAGTATTATGCAAGACCACATCTGAGCACAGTGGGTATCCCCCAGTCATTTCATTTTGCCACAAAAGACACCCTGTGAATACCTGGGTGTCACATTGAAAATAGTCCCAAGAAGTCAATAAACAAAGGATGGAGGCAGAGTGGGGACACTCACTCAGCTACCAGTACCTGCTCTATCACAATCTTCCAGAAGCAAGACAGAGAGCACAGTACTACTTCACTTATCATCACAGACCTTCAGTCCAAAAGATCTGGACATGCATGAAGGACCTGGTTCTTGAAGAAATGAGGCACACCATTTTTGGACAAAAAAATATCCTAGTAACAAACACAGCTCCACTTTGGAAAGTAATGAACCATAAGAAGAAAGAATAAAAACTATCACTTGTGGGCTTAAGTATGTCAAAACACTTCAGAAACCATGAGTGGTACTCATATAACTGTTGAGACTTTTGAATAAGATGAGAAGATTGAGTTAGAATTTACTTACCAAGACTGTACAAAGTCTGTGTCACATCCAAGTTCTGTATCTATTGCATTTTTTACAACATACTGAAAAGCTTAATACGAATCACTGCTTTCATTTGAACACTTCTTAGACTGAAATGCTGCCATGCAGTCAAATGTCAAAATTACATCAGAAGCCATCTGTTTCATTTAATAAGCAGTGGCCAGGTATAAAACCAGTGCCCTTTCCTTTCTTTAGTAAGGTAACATGGCCATGAAAGGAGAAGGAATAAGGAAGTACTTTATGTAGACAGGCAAAGCAAGTTTAAAATTTCACAAGTCACGAGTAATCACACAAACACAGCATTAAGTAACTCCCCCGTGAGTCACACACTTCATAACTGGCAAAAATTAAAGTCTCAAGAAGGGACTTCACAAAGTTTTTTGGATAAAAAGAATAAAATACAAATTGTTTAGCAGCATTCAGCTCCTAAACCTCAGATTACTTTACAGGATATGTGATGCCATGAGAACGTCGGAAAATTTACTTCAAAGGAGGCTGTATAATCATGCAGTTGAAGTCACACAGGAGCAAGCTATACATTTTTCAAATAATGCCAGCATCAGATCAGCTCTAAAGTAACAAAACCAGCTTTTGTGTGGTCTCTCATTTACCTGTAGGTGAATAAAGTCTGCCAGTTACAGCACCATCCAAAGCATTTCAAGTTCTGCTCTGAGAGTCCATTCCAGCTCAGGAGGAGTGATATACAAACAGACAAAATTACTTAGCTCTCGACAATCAGTGAGCTACAGACCACATCCATATCTGAGTGGACCCTTGGAGGAGCCAGCTTATATTTAGAATATGCAGCAGTATCCAGATTATTCCCTATTATTGAGAGTATTCCAGCTCTTCAATAATCTAATCAGTAGGGAGCCAGCCTTGCAATAAATAATTAAATAATACCCTAGACATTTTAGAAATATCAAAACCAAGGTTTCCAATCCCATTATGATAAAGTTTTGCAATCGCATGAAGATAAAATCTCCAGATATGTGGCAGCATGTGCTTTCCAGTTTGGTTCACTTCAGGGAAAACAGTATTACAGCCCCTAGCTCTGTAGAGCTCCATCAGGATGCAATTCACAGGCTGTTTCCAAGAGACACATCTTGGGAAAAACAAAAATTGGATCCCTGGAAGGGGATGGATGGTTAAATGCTTTGCTCCAGGAGAGAGCACACTGAAAAGGGATGGACCAGGACTGCCCAGAAAAAGCCCCTGTCCCATGGCTCTGCCTCCTGCACTGGCTATACTGTCACAACGCTATTTTGCTGCAACATCCTACTTCCCTGGAGAGGCTGTGACAATGGATATCCCACTGTCTGTCCCACTACCTCCTCAAAGCAAGTAGTCTACAAGAACAGTCTGGGCACAAATCTTTCTTACAGGGTAACAACCAAAGCCCTACACAGAGGGTACACAAACTATGCCCCATATGTGGCTCCCCCCACCTGGCTCATTCCCATCCTTCAGGGATATCCCAGCAAGCCCTGCCACATGCCTTTCCCCAGCTGAATCAACTGCCATGGAAGCAGTTTCAAAGCAGTGCACTACATTACGATCACAACCAAATATATAAGAGGCATTCTTGCAAGTAACTGTCCAGCTAACAAGCTGTTTAACTGCTTTGCATGGCAGCTTTCTCAAGTAACAAGCAGAAGGCCTGGACTCTGCACCACAAGGCAGATGGGCACTGTACCCAGACCAGACTTCTGCAGGAGTATCTTGACTAATCAGCCAGCTGCACTGCAACTGCTACTGCCCACCCTGAGAATAATTTCTCACTCTTCAAACTTCTTGGCAATGTGCTACTCCACTGTACAGGATTCTATATTTTTACCCCCAGTAAATCTTGCTCTTGGTTCCCATGGTCTTGGCAGCACAAAGTAATCCAATACCTCCAGTATAGTACTCAAGCCCAGTACATTAACTTCCTACTTCATGGTTTAGTCACACTCTTCCCCAGGCTCTCTCCATTTGCTTCCTCATTCCCTTTCCTGCAGTCCAGTTCCTCCACCATCAGGGCTGTACCTCCTCTATCTCACAATCTTTTCCTCACCAAGCAGGTGTTCACAACCTAGACCTGTGCAACTCCAGTTTCACCATTCCTGTCCTCCACACCCAGTGTCTCATCTAACCTCACCTCTTGGCTGCTCACTGTTTCCCAGGTTTCTCTTGCCACCTTCTATTTCTCCCACACTCAGTTCTCATTAAAACTTCTGCAAATCATGGGCCACACATAAGCAAGGCAATCTGGGAGGTCTTCTCCAGCCAAACTGAGGTTTCCCCTCTAAATTACAAGTAGCAGTAGAAAGATTTGCCTGATCACCAAAATATTCATTATTACAGAAAAGAGATATTTTCTTGCTAGCTGAATTCTCAGAAAAAGTTTGAAGAATTTGGTTTGTGCTTTTAAAAAAAATTTTTAACTACCAGCCTCTGAAACAAAACATTTTCAGTCCAAATTAAAATATGGTAGCTTTTGATAAGAGCTGAATTACTGAGAGTTGAATCAAATACTACAACTGTCTTGCTAACATATTGAACCCTCCTATGCTTCTGAATACCACCACATTGTGCAACATATATAATACCCACTACTGCTTAGACTGACCTTAGAATTATTCCTGGTGTGACAACCCTGCCCCTTCTCTCTTGTCCACCTCTCCAAATTCCCACTTGTACCAGCGCTAATGCATGTAAAACAGAACAGAAAGTTTTACTTTTACCACTTAACAAAGGAAGGCAGGAAAATACAACAAAAGGTGTGTGCAGTTTACTTTCTTAACAATTACTATAAACGTAGCATCACCACCGGTTTTGTTTGCCCTCAGGACTGTATACAAGTTTTTTTACAATTCACATTTTCTGACAAGTCCTTCAAAGAGTTGTCTAATCCCTAGTCACCAGAGGTCTGCAGCAAATTGTACAGCAATTATGATTTAGCAAATTAATACTAATTTTTATACTTTAATCCGTTTCTGGGCTGGATCTATTTAATGACAAATTACCCTGATCAGAGATTTAAACTACAGCATCGTTCAGTCACACTCCAGTACCTGAATGCAGCCAGTTTGAGAACAGCTGTCAACTTATTGGAGTCAGGGAAAAAAACCAAAACATCCTATCCATGACTGGTTGAGCTGAATGTACTACAAATGCTCTTAAAAAAGCAAGTGCTATTCAGACTAAAAAATGCAAAATGAAGCAGAAGAAAAATCAATGGATTTGGCATAAAATATTTTACAGGAGTTTTAAGCATTTCTGCTATTCTTTCAAGAGCATCTGCAGACTATCTGTGACAGATCGAACAACAGAGAATGGAATCTAGTTCTCCAGAGAGGCCAGAGCTCTGCATATTCAGTTCCAACACCCAGTAAAAAACAACTAAGCCTATAAAAACTCTAATTTCGGGGTTTGTAGGTTTTTTTTTTTAAGAGTGTCTTAGCTAACACATGCTAAAACACTAGAAATGACACAGGTAAACAGCAATTATCAAAGACTCTTTGCTTTGGATTTAACAGTGGCAACAAATCTGGGACATGCCCACACACCAGAAATGTGCAATATAATGCACTGGCCTTTCTGTAATAGCTGTAATTCACCTGGCAAATTCAACAGCATCAGTGGAGACACAGTAAGGCATCGTGAGGCTCCTGCCAGCAGGTAGAGTTCAAGCTCTGTGGAACTCTTGGGAACACACTCAGCTGACACACGCAGGCAGGTGCCACTGCTGCTACATTACCATCATCTTTTGTACCCGTGCCAATTACAACAACACCAGGACCCGTGTGTGCCCCTCTACAAACATCACTTAACTGGTGTCTGCTGGTTTGGCCTTCGAGAGCCCTCAAGCACACAGAGTTCCACAGGGACAGCCCTGCCACCCTCTGTCAACTGCATAAACCTGCTTAACATGTGAGGGAATGGCAGAGCATGGGTGTTGCATGGAGAACTGCATGCTGAGTCCAGACAGTCACTTTTTAAGCCAGTATTGAGACATCATCTTTCTGACTGGATATAGAAAAAAAGCAATTAGAAGCACCATGCTTCTTCACTGATTTGGGTGAATTGTGATCATTATTTTATTTATAGAATTTTCAAACAGCATTAACTTTGCAGAAATCATTTTATAATCAATTCTAAGGCCTTATCATTTCCAGAAAGAAGTAATTTCTGAAAGTAGATTAATGACACACAAACCTTTAGGATTTGAACAGTGAAAATTAAGTTTCTCATGCTTTACACTGAATTTTTGCTACCACGTATTGAACACAGATGAAAAGATCTGTCAGTTACAGGCTGTCACTTGAACTCTGTAGCATAAGGAGAAGCTAAGAACAGCTTTGCTTGGATCTCTTCATAGTGTGATACGTGACACAGATGATCAATTTCCATGTATGATTTTTTTCATGTTTAAAACCCTGCATGTTCCAGTGTAACACAAGCAAAACATATTCAACTTTTAGTAAATATTAAACAGAACCATGGTGGTTGAGATAAAACCCATTCTACATAACAGCAGAATGGAAAAGTAAAAGAAGACTTTGATCCAGAAACACTGTTTATATAACAGCTTCTCTCATTATTTTTAGTGATTATTTAATAACTATGTTTATCAGCTGATTATTCTTAGTGATTATTTGATAACTATGTCTACCTGCATCACTTTTGCTTTTGGCTTAAGAGTCCTGGTTTTTATCAAGCTAACATCAATGGCTATTGACCTGGAAACCAGCCTTCACTGGTTGCTTTATTAAGCCCAATTTGAGTAACGTCAAGCACAGACCGGGTTGCACGCAAATGTTTCCCCAACTTAACAATATTGGATTGATGTGTAACATTTCTGAGCTCCCAGCACAGCAGTTTTTAGCACAGCCTTATTGTAGATGCAGTTCTACACACCAAAAGGTTTTTTCTGATGCAGCTTGTTTCATTTTGAGATTTGTTTTGAGACATGCCAACAAAATAATTGTTTTGCTGATCCATGTTATGTCTACAGCAGGAACCTGCGGGAATAGATGTCAATGTCTTTCAAACTCATGCTATATGGAAAAGAAAATTTTTATTTTTAGCATGGTATGTTAAGTTTCCGTACAAGAGTAGGGAACTATACCATCTCCTCTTCCCAGACATATTCCCATTAATGCCAGTGACAACTCTTCATCAACACCACATGAAGGATTTAGCCTTTCAGCAAATTTCTGAATTTTTAGTTATTTTTTTCAGTACCATATGTAGAGATGGGATTAACAAGTTCTGTTTTCCATGTCTGCCCCAGATTCACTCAATACCCAAGGGGAAAGTCAATTTAAATATTTACAAACTCAGCAGATTATTAATTATGATTAACATCACCACCTCCAGGGCTGAGATGTTGCAAAATGTCACGCATGTGATCACAGAAAACATTCACATGCAAGGCAAGGTGCAGCACCACCCACCATGGGGCAGCTGTTGGTCTCTGCAGAGAAAGCAGGAATCTGTCTTCCATTAAAATGCCAATTACTGGAAGAGCAGCAGCATCCAAAAGTTCACAGTATTTGCCTTGTCTTCTATGCCAATTTATCTAGTCAAACAGCCTTAGAAGAAAGCTTACATGAAACACCAGCCTTCTAGAAAAATGTACAAACATCCTTAGAATTTAAAATTAAATTCACATATATTTTCTAAAACAGGCTTCATTCAGCTTAGTCTGTAGCATCTACTACAGCAATTCTCAGCAATCCTATGTCTTGAGAATATCACAAAAAAACCCCCATACCTTAAGAAATACACTGATGGATGTTTTCAACTCACTTGCCAAATATAATAAAAATTAACTGAACAATAACACAAATACAACATTAAAAATATGCATGCTCCACAGATGGAGGAAAAGTTTGGTATTTGGTAGCACAGGACCAAACAAGTTCTGACTGCCATTCCCAAATCTGTTGTGTTGCCTTGTCTAAACATAAGTCATGCTGCTATAATTAAAATTAGAGCAGATAGTTTGATGGAAGCCCCAGTACCCATAAGACCAAAGATGGCCTTTGTCCTATCCCTCCCTCAAAAGAAGATAAACTGCCTCCATCAGCGGAAGGCAATTTTAAGAGTGGTGAAATCCTTGCACATAAGTACTAAAGCCCACCAAATGTAATTACCTGTCAAAATAGCCACCTGCAACTGACTGTTCTAATGATACACACTAACTGCAAACTTCTTTGACATGTTTGTGTATCTTTTAGATGTCTTCAAAGTTTGACTGAAATAACATTAAAAACTTACTTCCTAAAGGATTTGTAAAGAATGAGCAACCAAAAGAAGCCCAGAGAAAACTGCAAACAAATTTGATCATAGACCAAATAAAACGTCATAAAATTGCAGCGCACGAAATGAGTGACGCAGGAAAAACTGATGCACCTTCTTCATTGCTTTTTGGTGGTGTATACAGGTCCTGGCATATTCAAAGATACATCTGTGAAAGCCATTGCCAGAAAACTAGTTCTTAATTATCTTTGTGAAGGAACATGCATTTAAATATACATCCTAGTACATCAGTCACACTAATTTACTGAAACATCCAGACAACAAAGAACTCCACATGTTCATTACTTTCTCTTTCAGCTGGAAAGATGAATTTTGTTTCCTCCAACAGTATTTCAAAATCTGACTGCATAAAACGCATCTGCTCACTGGTGGTACGCATTGTAAAATTTTGGAGAACTGCAACCCCAAATTTCAGGATGAAAACTCCAGAAGCATGACCTGTGAAAGATCTCTGCATCTAAAATTAGGAAGTGGCCAGCACGAAGAAAACTTACAGAACTTGTAAAGATTAAAACATCTAAAGAACAAGAAGAGTTAAAACCACTAAACTGAAATAATCCAAGGAGTTTCTGGCTAAATCTGTTCGATCACTTGGTATTTTTCCCCCCTAGCTCTTACATTTTCAGTCCATTCAATCAATTAAAAATATCCCATAAAATAGAAAAAGCTCTTTAGGCTATCTTAAAAGAATGGCATCTCCTTTGAAGCCACCACAACTGAAAATTAGAAGAGGAAATGACACTTTTCTCTGAATCCAATTTAAAAAAATAAAAAGGTATTTTGGGTTTTGTACAGATTAGTGTCACACTTTTATATATAGCATTTGGTTCAGAATATTAAAATTTACTGTACTACTGGAGTAGTACAAATACAGTGAAGTATCTGTCAACTTAATTACCTTTTAACAGTAATTATACACTACATTAATACACTCTGTATTAGGTATGTGAAAGCAGTATATTGGTTATACGAAAACAATAACTGAGAATTATGAACTTCCATAGTATTCATGGTAGAAAACCACTACTACTACCATGAAATGAGAGAGTTTCATTGCTGGCATGTTTAGCACTAGAATTTACATTTAGCATTCAATTTAATTCATGCTAATAAAACTCACTGAAAATTTATTTTCACGGCAACATCCAGAAAAATTTTGCACCTGACTGCTGATCCTCATATTTACAAAACACAACTGGGCAGGCTAGAAATGTTAAAGTAGCAACAAGCTTCACCACCAGGTCAAGTTAAATGTTAAATTTCACAGAAGTCATTATAAGATAAACATTAAATTATAGCTTCAAACTCATAGGTATAACTCCTATTTTACAAAGTTAGGTATGATTTTAAAGAGAAGTAATATCCTTGAAGAATCCTTACTTATTTTTTTGTGAGAAAGAGAAGCTGCAATTTTTGTCACTGTGATATCCTTTTTTCCACTAGTGTCAAGTTAACAGAATTATCATCATATATTGTGTTTCCAAAAACCATTCTTCGAGCTCTGGTAGTAGAGTTCTATGATCAGTTCCAAGAGCTCCTTTCTGCCAGATGTCTTGTCCTCTAGGAACAGATAAAGCCCAGAGATCCTACTGAACTGTAAAACAGGAAGCAAATTTCATGAGCTGCCTTCACCTAGATAACAGAAACCTGTGAAATTTTCATACTAGAGAGGACAAAAATGTAACAAAAATACATTTTATCTATACATAACTACAGGAATTGACTCAAGAGTTAGTCACTGCTAAGAAATGTACAAAAACAACCATCATGAAACTAAATTTATTTTCCTTAAAATAATTTTCAGTTTGGTCTAAACTTGCATTCTGATTTGGAATGTCAAACCTTACCACCCAGCACTCGCTCCTCTTTCTTCCTCTCCAGCAACCATCTGGCCGTTCCCACCTCATGTAAACAGCCATCACTCATCCCTTGCTTTCCTCGTGTGCCTCCAGAGACCAGAATAGCCAGTCTAAAAAAGCTCTGTTCCTTGTGGGTGAGAAGGAGAATAAAGACGGCAGAGTGGATATGAGGAATCTGTTCCTATGTTTGGGAAGCTGACCCCTCCACTGCACTGAAGGGTGGACCTATTCCTATGAAAAAGTGTAGCCCCCAGCAGCCAAAATAGTGCATCTCTGCACCTTCACACAGGGTCTTCCTCAGCGCTGTGCTCCTGTTGGGCTGTAGCTGGCAAGAATCATTAACCATTCCCTGCTTCTTCCAAGGAAGACAGCACCCTGGATGGAAGCAAAGCAGGGATTACCTACAAGGTCACACCATAAATTAATGTGTAACACCGAGGATCATAATCCTTCTTTTAAAGACATTTTCTCTTTGCATTGATTGCTTAAGGTCTGTATTTCTGCATAACTTCCTAGCACTTACAACAAATGGACAGATGGTAAGCTATTAATGATTAAGGGCACACCAGCATAGATGAAGTGACTTACATCACATTCCTCTATTATTATTATTATATCAGAATAATTGCATTATTTTATTCTGCATGTAGGAAACAATACTAAATTTGCTTATTTAAAATATAACATTTTCTCTATGAATATTTTTTAAACTGGGCTAAATATCACATTACTATTAATACACATTAACAATTCACTATATTTACTCAGATTTACATTATTACTGTCTTAGCATCTGGCAAGCACTTTTTCTTCATTATTATAAAATTACATGCTTAGTAAATAATTAGCTGCTATTTTTTAGTCAAGATCCTACACCAAGCTGCTTCTGAAAGAAACTGGGACATCTTCATTATCTGTACTTTTGTTTACTTAGTATCATAGGGACTAGACAAGGAAAAAATACCAAATCATGTTCTCTATTTAAACACACCTTAATTAATTATCAAAGGAAATACTGTTTGTAGGTAGTGAAGTGATTGCTCGAAATGCTGTCATCTCATGGTTTTGAATTTGCAGATCTCAGTCTCTGATGTATACTTGGAATTCATCATTAGATAAGAAAAAGAGATGCTTTCTGTGCTTTTTTAATGTACAATTAGTAATAAACACCACTGAGGACCCAGTTATACATTCCAAGTATTTGTGGTCAGACATACTTCATTCAGGTATTAAGTGTTGTTTTCACCTTCCTTTATCCACTGAAGTCACTGTACTTCATATTTATCTTTTTCACAAATTCTTCCCTACTAGTTCAAAACTGTCACAACACTTTACTGATGAAACCTAAATAAATTTTTTCCTAGTACATTACCCACTAGTAACAGGACAGAATAAACCAGAAACTCCTTGGATATATTTAAGCCAAGTGTTGCGTGAGCCAGCTTACTGGATCACCACTCCTTACTTGGGTAATACCATATACATCCTCCACTTCCCAGCAGCTGTCCTAAGTAAGCAGTCATTTCCCAATTTTTACTGCAGCCTAAAGAAAAACTGGAAGCAGGGAGCACTGGATCCCTGCTGCTGTTCAGCTTTGCAGACTTGCTGTTGCTGCCACCATCAAAGTCCGTTTCATTCTACTATACCTCCACACCTTCAACCAAGTTTGTGTTCCCTGACATCAAGCCCAAAAGGTGAAGGATGTTTGGGATGAGAAGGGTAAGTACGGACAGGAAAGGAGTCATACCCTTCCTTTTTCTAAACTCAACCTGCATCCTTACCCTTCTGGTTTTGGCCATGGCAAGCAGAAGATGTAAAACTTACTTGGACAGCAGTCACCCCTCAACACCACCACACCTGGGGATGCAGCCTAAGTAAAACTTCCTACTCTATAAGGTACTTCCAGCCCAACAGTGGGCCTATTTGATACACTTTTAATATTTTTTGAGCAACAATTTGAAACTATGATCCATGAGACTCTGGGGAACAGAAGAAGGAGCTGATGAAGGATGGCACATAGCAAACCATGACTAGTTGTAAGGGTAGTGAATCATTCACTGATTCAACATAATCAGATACATTAGCTCAGAGACAAGCTTGGTAGATTATGCTACATTATACTACAGTAAACTGAAGGTAAGTATCATACCTTCATATCATACATACACATCACATATTTTGGCATTTTGAGGCTAGCTACATGACACCAAGCTTTACAGAAGGAAAGAAAATTAGCATTTGTTAGTATTTATTGCTGAACAGCAGCACCTTCCATATCAGTCCAAAAACTGCCCATAAGAAACAGCAGTGTTTACTCAGGAAATATGCAAACCTTTTCTGTAAGAAAATACAGCTAAAACTTACTGGGAAAAACTGCCTGAAGGGTACAGTGAAGATCAGAACCCCAAAGTGTTAGATGCAGCACTTGTGCACATCAGCTTTGCTTTAAGGACACAAACAGAATCAAGCCATGCTGCTCTGAAGCAGGAATGCAGTTATTGCAATTCCAGGACAGTATATTCCAGTGCAGACATGCATACACAGAAATGGAAATAATCTGCCCTACAGAAGAAGAACTTTCTTTCCCACATCACTACAATCACACCAGGGGTTTTACAGCGAAATGCTTACTTTGGGGAAAAACCCCATCAATCCAAACTACAAAATATGCCCTCCCAACCCTGAATACACCTTAACTAAGACAGAACAATGCCAAAGCTGCACATGGAGTATTAAGATTTGAAGGCAGCTATTCCTATGTTCCATTTCAGATGTGGGAAGACTAAAGTAAACAACTTATTTTCTGCAAGCTAGAAATGAGATCCCTAGGACAGGGAATGTAAAGTTCCCTACTTCACCATAACAGACACTCTATTCTTGACGTAGTTAGCTAGAACGTTAAAGCAATGGGGTTCATAAATGTCACACTTAGGAGTACTAAATGCTCCAAACCACAACAGTTTGGAAGGGCGTTTTTTAATTCCCGTTTATTTCTCTGTAGGAAAAAGCCCCCGCAAGAGCTTGTCACACTGACTGTATGGATTACACACAGAATGCACTGAAATGAAGCACAAGCACCATTCACCACAAGCTGTATGCAACACCTCAAACATCAAAACCCAAACCTAGGGGATCTAAGGGATTCCTCTGCCATTCTCCTGTAAGCTCATTAATAAATTTATATCCATTACCATTCTGCCCAGCGGAGCCTTAAGATCACTCCCGAAAGGGTGCATTATGGCAGTGCAGAGCACTCATGGTAAGCACTTCAAGTCATTTCCAGATCAGAAACATGTTTAAGAATGCAACTAGGGCTGTTTTCCTATGCTGGAACAAGGGACTTGCACAAATCACCCTGGTTTATGCAACTGGCAAAAAGGACTTAGGCTGGTTTTTTTTTAATTATTATTTCCTATTAACAATTATCATTAACCTCAGGGACATCAGGATGGGGGAAACCACATCCATTCTCACGAGCAGATACTTTCGGTGTGGATTGTTGGCATTTTCTTTGTCACTTGATTTAACATCTGTTAGCACTTAAAAATAAGATGTATTTGCTCATACATCACCCACTGACATATCCCTGGAAATGTTCAAGGCCAGGCTGGATGGGGCTCTCTGAGCAACCTCGTCTAGTGTAAGGTGTCCCCCCTGCCCATGGCAGAAGGGTTGGAACGAGATGGTCTCTGAGGTCTCTTCCAAACCGATCTGTGATTCTATGATGAACAGTAACACACACTTTCTGAACAACATTATCAGGTAGGAAACACGACATCCTTAAAACCTGTTAATCACACTAGATGCAGAAAAATTACAATAATGGTAAATTTTCTGGGTTTTGAGATGCGACCTCTAGGTGAAGGTAAATGAATAAAAATCCCTGACCTCTCCCTCCCCACAAAAAAACAATCCAAAACGACCTCGCAGACAGCCAACCCACAGCCCAGCACTGCTCTCATCCGAGACTCAGCTGCAGCGATCCAAAGGGAGCAAACGCTTGAGGAAACAGGACGCATAAGGTGCCCGGCGCCTGTTCCCGTAAGGGCAGGAGGGACAACACGGCCCTTAAGTATCGCACACGGGCCGGACACCCGCCCGGGCGGGGAACGGAGGGGAGGGAGCAAAGGAAGGGAAGGAAAGACGCAAGGAGAGAAAGGAGAGAGCAGGAAAGGAGAGGGAGCAGAGGAGAGAGGGAAGGAGGGAAGAACGGAAGGTCGAGGAGAAGGAGGGCGGGCGAGCAGCGACCCGAGAAGAAATGGGCGGGGCCTCCCGAGCCCCCGCCCCTCCCACTCGAGCANGCTCGCAGGGACGGGCGGGGAGCGGCGCGAGCTCACGCCACCGCGCACGCGCCGCTGCCTCGCTCCGCGCGGCCGCGAGAGCGGGGGAGGTGGAGTGGGCGGGCCCGGTTTACCCGCGCGCGGAGCGCGACGGGAGCTGTAGTTCGCCCCGCGGGACGCTGCCGGCGGCGGCGTGAGGTCGCTGCCGGCCGCCGCACTACAGCTCCCAGCGGCCGCCGCGCCGCGGGGGGGGTTTTAGCTCCTCTGCCACCCATCGCTGTTGAAGCCCCTAGGTCCGCGGCAGCGGGGCCCGGCTGCCTGAGGGGACCCCGGTGAGATACGTATATGAAGCTCCCTCAGCAGCCGCCGAGAGCCGGCAGGCAGCAGCCCCATCGCTCCTCTGGGAGCACTAGGAACATAAGCGTCTCTGAGCCATGAGCCAGGGCAGTGGCCCTTGTGGCCAAGAAGGCCAATGATATCCTGTGCTGTATTAGGGAGAGCATTGCCAGCAGGTCGAGGGAGGTGATCTTGCCCTTCTATTCAGCCCTGGTGAGGCCGCATCTGGAGTGCTGTGTCCAGTTCTGGGATCCTCAGTACAAGAGAGAGAGGGAGCTCCTGGAGCAGCTCCAGTGGAGGGCAACAAAGATCATTAAGGAACTGGAGCATCTCTGTTACGAGGAAAGGCTGAGGGACCTGGACCTGTCAGCTTTGAGAAGGGACGACAGAGGGGATCTCATCAATGTCTATAAGAATCTGAAAGAGGGAGGATTCTAAGAGGATGAAGCCAGGCTCTTCTCAGTGGTGTCAAGCAATAGGGTAAGAGGCAACAGGCAGAAACTGATGCACAGGAAGTTCCACCCGGATATGAGGAAGAACTTCACTGTGCAGGTGACCGTGCACTGGAACAGATTGCCCAGAGAGGCTGTGGGGTCTCCCCTGCTGGAGATATTCAAGCACCATCTGGACACAATCCTTTGCCATGTGCTCTGGGATGACCCTGCTTGAGCTGAGGTTGGAACAGATGACCCACTGTGGTCTCTTCCAGCCTGACCCATTCTGTGATTCTGAGATTCTCTTGATGGTGATTAAAGACAGGTATGGTCAAATGAGTTATGAGATTACACTTGTCAGAATGGGAGGTCAACAAACACCACAAGCCATCAGTCTCAGTGTGGGAGCTGACACAGCCCCACAGGTGGGGGTACCTGGGCCACCTTCCCTGTGATGTTGCTGCTGACAGAATTCCACGTCCTCAGTTCACATGAGAACAGCCATTGGCTTCAGCTTCATCCCGCATAACAAACCTGACCTCTTGAGAGGAGTTACCCACTCCTCTCTACCACTTTCTGGAATGCGAGGGAAATGGAGAAATGCTCTGGATGCTGCTCAAGGTGACCTGTGCCAAGGAACACATCCCCATCTCAAGATGCATCCTGTTTACAGTGAAGTTGTAAGGAATTCTGTGATTTTTTTTTGCCTCTTACAATGCAAGTTTCTGTTACATTGAGCACCTGCGTAATTTGAATCCCTTTCAGGACTCCTCATCAACAGGGGAATTTGTTTCAGTCAGAAGCAGGGCCGATTCATTCCCACAGCCTCAAGCATAATCCCCGGCCTATTGGACACATTAATACTGTGGCAGCGTGCCACCTGCTCCATTTATTCACTTGAGACTCAATGCTGCTTAGTCCCTGTCAAACGAGCTCTTTGTGCCACCTCCTGCGGTAATGTAAAAGGTCCCCCACAGGAATTTGTGCTATTCAGTGGAAGATACAAAAGGGAGGGTTGTAAACACTCTGATTAGTGTTGGAGCACAGGGATATTGTCTCCATAACCTCGCAACTTCCAGTCTCCCTCCTCCTCTCCAGAAGAAACAGTTTAACAGTAAGGGCTCACCAGGCTATTTAACTTAACATCACAGCTAATGTGTTTCTTTTTTTGTTGTATATAAAGGCCATCTTACTCCTGGCAAAAGAAGAGAGAAGGGTTAGTTCTGTAACATCCCGTAGTAATTGGAGATGGTTGCTCGAGAGGATCTCCACTTGAAGTGACAGTGGCCAGAGGCTCTCAGCTCTGAAGAATGTGTATTATCAGCGGCCGCTGCCAACAAAAGTTCATGCACAATGGGCCCATCAGCTAATGAACCCAGAATGAATCTTCTCCCAGATTTTGAGGACAAACAAGCGATTGTGTGCAGTTCCGACTATACCAATTTACTGCTGTGTGAAACACATTTGGATGATTTCTGACTTGCAAAATTCACTGTGGTCTGAAGCCGATTTTTACACCCTGAGGTACTTTCTTACACCCTCAGCTTGCCCCACATTCACTCAGTAAATTCTTACTGCTTTAAAGACAAAGTGAAGCAAGGATTCTGAGGTGGGAAGCTCTCTGCTTCAAATATCAGTCTTGCTGATGTACCTGAGATACATAAAAGTAATAAAATAATAATGGAGGGGAGCTTCAGGAAGCATTTGGTCAGGGAAAGAAAAGGGAGAAGGCATAGCTGTGTTAATAATTCCTTAATCCTCCTACTATTTCAAGAAAGCTAGTTCTGGAGTTGAGTTTGTCCTGGAAAGATGGGAGTCTACATGGGCTGTACCATTCTGGGATAACTTCCGACATGCTGTGTAATTCTCCTTAGCAGTAAAGGAATACATAGCAGACATAAAAAGATTTAGCTTAGGAAAGAAACTAGTTGGCCACATACTGAAACAAACGTGAAACAATGAGAGCCTGAAGATACAACAGGAAAACCTAGAAGTAGTAAATTAGTTGGTGCCTCTGGGGGAGAAAGTATGTTGTTCATAGAAATTACCACAGAGCAGGAAAACAGAGCCAAAAGAGTATGATGCTGAACTCTGCCTAAGCAACTCCCATGAGCACTGTTATGGAGTCATAGAATCACAGAATGGTTTGGGATGGAAGGGCCCTTGAAGACCATCTATTTCCAACCCCTCTGCCATGGGCAGGAACATCTTGCCCTAAAACAGGTTGCTCAAAGCCAAATAATTCCGAGTTATCTGCAGTAGGAAGAAAATTTTTAAGTACTTAAGCAATGAAAAGGGGATAAGAAAACTTGAGCCTTGGCCACCGTTACATCCTGGATGGATTCGTCTGAATCAGACTTACTCTATTCCTTGCAATGTTTTGTATCTATGTATGTTTTCCCATGTAATAGCACAAATTTTAATTGGTGATTTGGTGAAAGATGTTGTGCCAAGGGAATGTGTCAAATCTTGGTACAAGTTTCTTTTGCCAAACCCAACAGACATTATGACCTAACAGGAATGTGTTAGGTTCTTGTTTGAGTGTGCTCTGCAGGTACCTCATCAGCACAATCTGTCGTCTCTTCTCATTAAACTCCTCCCAGCTTATGGGTATTCAGACTTGGCCCATGAAGGTGTAAGTGCCAGCCATGGGAGAGGGCACCATAGGTCACGGGGCTGGAGAGACCGGAGCGTATCCATGTTGCGTGGGTTTGTGTGTCACTGTGCAATCGCCAGCAAACTTCAAGCCACTCCAGCCAGCAGGATGAGGGGCTTGGGAGCCAGGTATCAGAATAGCCATGATTCTGATAGTGTGGAGTGACCATAGATATATTATTAAAGATACAAGCAGGCGTTCTTATATTTATTTTTTAGGAATTAGATGTGAAATCCATTAAGCATACTAAAAGCAAGCCAGGAACCTTAAGAAATGACAGGAAAGCAATGTCACGTTATGACCTTTGTACTCAAGTGCCTGTAAGGAAAAACAAACCAAAAAAAAACCTCAACAAACCAAACCCAAACCCCAAAGTGACTAAACAAATCCTTTTTTTTATTTTTAAAGAAAGAATAACAAAAGGCCCTCTACCCCTTTTCAGTCAGACCCCCAATACACTAGGGATTTGTATACTTTCTTACTATATAATTTCTTACTATGTGAATTCCCTCTTTGCTTCTCTTGACGTTCAATGATTTACAACTCTGTCCCAAAGGACAGTGATAAAAGTGGACAATGCTTTACCTGAAGAACATTCCTAACCAAAAGAAGTTTTAAAAACATGTTCTTATGTAGGTGATGGTTTGCTAGTTATCCAGATGTAGGGTGAAGTAAGAGACCCCAAAAAAATTATTAATTTTCCTGCAAAATTTGTAAGACTAAATAAACAACTTTCTAAAATGGTTAGATTTTTCAGAAAGAACATTCTGAGTATTAATCATTTATGTGCAGAAAAAGACTTTGAAGCTGCACTGTCAGGTATGGAAAAAAACTGCTGGAGAGTTAATTCTCTATATTATTCTATCCATCTAGATCAGTAACTTCTGTAATATGCTTTCTGGTAATGTTTCCCTGAGAAACTCTTGAGAAAGAAAACACAAGAACCAGTAATGTCTTTTTATTAAAATACCTCTTAAAACACTCATCATCATAAAATACACTGGGTGTCGCTGCATGACATTTGTGTACACACAACACTTTCAGCAAACTCTAGACAGCATCAGGAATTACAAAAAGTAAGGCAAGCCCCAGAAGGTGTGCACTGCCTTCTCTCAGGCCACTACAGACAACTGTGTTTACATTTTTATGCCATTCCCCACATCACTTCCTGGACACCTGTTAGGCCGCTCCCCCCATCCCTCCCGCCCCCCTTGATTTGACCTCACAGTGAAATTCTGAGGATGTAAATGGAGACAGTATCATAGATCCATGGGGCAGCAGGTGCCTGACCAGAAACATCAGCCCTGATCCTCCCCCAAGAAGATTTTGAGCTACACTCATATTTCCAATAATTTAAGACTGCAAAAATCTGAAGCACGCTAATGACCTCCTGCTTGCTTGATTGCTACGTGTCTCCTGTGTTGGTCAGGAACGTTGATCCATCACCCTCCAGCTACAAACAGTCACAGCTACTCTAACGTATTCTTCCTCTCCATTCATTTAAAGAAATTCTAGCAGAACAAAATATAACATGAATTGTAAAATATAGGAAGAACAACTCCTCCATTATAAGCTAAGTTTTTCTATTCTTGTCTATGATCTTTTATCAGTTAATTGTAAGTTTAAAGTATGAAGACATTCCATTATCCACTAGTTCAAAACAATAACACTCATCTTTCAAGTACATCTTTATAGCTGAAAAAGACACTGAAGAAAGTAACATTATTTAACAAGAGTAGATTTTTCTTTTATTATCATTATTATTATTATTATTATTATTATTATAATTCCATCTTATTGAAAGAACTGTATAATGAGAAAATAATTGAAAAAACATTCAGGCAAATTTTTCAACAAAATAAATGTAAAATGACTGCTTTCATTTGTACATGGTACAGATAGACAGGTGTAACTAGAAAACAGTTTAATCCCTCTAGACTGAGGTTAATGAGAGAAAAATGAATAGTCAAATTCCTTTTTGTGTTTGCATATGCATATATGCATAAAAAAATTCAAGGAGTTAAAACCCACATTACTATAAATACCAAAAGCTGATCATTAACTACTCATACACTTTATTCTTGTACTTAGTACCATTATCAGTGGAGCCCTTAAATGGGTCATAGTAACTGCTATGTAACTGTCAACATATAAAAACTCTTACTTAGAAAAATGGACAATGTTCTAAACTCAGAACACTTTAACTTTGCCTTTGCAGACACATATTCCCTTCTTCACTGACAAAAATTTATGGGGGATAAGAAATTTAATAATAATAAAAATGTTTTGGAATAAATATTCAGAGGAAATTACTAAATGGGAACATGCTTGCTGCCAGCTGCTCAGGTGGTAGACCTGTACCACTTGCTTGTTCCTGTCATTTCATTCTTTATTCCTTTAGTCATTAAATCCATCATAGCCTTTCATGTTTCCTTTACTGGACTAAACGTTCAGGGAGTAACAACCCTAGAGAACAGTGCAAAAGGTGGGAGATGCAACTACACTTAACAGCTTTATTTTGGGATCTGAGAGAAGGCTGAAAAGATTATTTTGTTTAACACATAAATTATGCATCATAGGCCCCAATGAACTTATTAGAGCAGGGCAAATGAAACTTGGAAGAAAAGTGTCCCATACATAGTGTTTTGTTGGGCAGCCCTTCTAAGAAGTTAGGATTTTATCCATGACAGCCCATGCTTTGAATTTGAAGAGAAAGCATGAATTTTTATTTTTCTTCAAATACTATTTTCACAATAAAAAGCTAACCTCAAAAACTGGAAGGTAATAAAGTTAAAAAACAAAACTAGAAACCAAATCCCAAACCCCCAGCCCCTAAACGACATCCACCCTCCCTCCAACCTAGCAGCCATTATTTATTTGTTGAATTTAGATAATGGAAATCTCATTACCATATTCCCTACTCTAAACTACAAGATAGAGTACTATGTTCTGAAAACCAGTATAGCCAATACTTTCAAATCAAAGGAAAACCATCAGAACAGCAACGATGAGCATGACTGTACCATTTGAGCAGTAATAAAGAAAAATAAGTTTAAAACATAGTGTTTAAACATCTACTAATTAGCCTCACTTACATGAATTAAAAAAAAAAAAAAGGCAAAAAAAGTTTTCTGATTTTATACATCCTCTTTTTCAACCAGGTACATTTAATTGCAACCAGCAGGCACTCCACCAAAACGCAGTATTTGCAATCCCCATCTCTTTAACCGAGAGAGATTACTTTGGCCTCAGTATTGCTATATTACAATTTTCCTGCTTCAGAACATGCAGTTCATACATTTGACAGTTTTACTGCCGTAGTCGATGCATTCTGGCCCAATACACTCACAGCAGGCGTTGTGAAACCATCGGTATTTGGAAGCTCCCATGGACTCACAGGAGATCTTGCACTGATGTATTGACATGCAGTCATCAAAATACACCACAGTACACATGTGTTCTAAACCAAGAGGGGGAAAAAATTTGGTTTAAAAGGTCTTAAAGTGTTTTTAAAGCTTAGTTTAAAATTAGTTAAATGCGCAGCTTTAGAAGTATGATTGCAAACCAAGAGGATATGAGGCATAAGGAAAGAAAGGTGACAGTAAAAGCAGAGAGGCAAGGCAGAGAGACAAGGTAAAATCTATCAACTTCAAATTTTCAGCACCTGCAACTCAACCTGTTGTCTGATCTCCTTCTGGATTAATTTACTTCTATATTTACAGGCAAGAATGTTTTTGAGTTCTGTCTCCCAGTTATGAGAGATACCTTCTAAAGCGTAAGGATGAGCTATGCCAAAATTTCAAGCAGGAATATGTCCTCTGAAGGTAATATGCTACCACAAAAAACTTCAGGTTTAGAGAAGTTATTTTAAAAAAACATCAAAACCCACTTATTTGGATGTTTCTTTCTCCCTCCCCCCCCAAACTCCACAATAATCTTCAGCCAGATTAAATCACAGACCTAAAGAAGCCTGTTTTCATCAGCATGAAACTGCACGCTTTTCTTCCTTATTTTTAGCAACACCACCAGCTTCACTATTAATCTTAAGAAACCCCTTCTGCTAACTGTTGACTTCATGCTTCTAACACCCATGCAATTACTTGAGATGCCATGAAGTTTGGTGTTTCAACATCAAAATGGAGCTAAGGCATTCACCACAACTATAAAGTAAAACCATCCCCCCCCTCAGTCCACTTCCAATTCTCCAAGCTGACAGATTCCACCATCTTTCTTCTGACCAAGTGATTATACTATAAAACTTTATTCATTCTCCAAAGGACCATGATTACATAACATTTACCCAGAGCATAACTTGGCACACTTTGGGGAAAGCACAACTGGCAGCTGTCTGCAAACATGAATGTCTCACTCACACACAACAAACCAACTTGTGAGCGGGAGATGTCAAAGGGCTTTCTAGCTTATTACTACTCATGGTGCACCTAGGAGAAACCCACTGATCTTCCAGTGTGGATTAGAAAAAAGTAATCCAGACTTAAATGGTAAATCAAGAGGGTGGGTTCGGTTTGGGTTTTTTTAATGACCAATTTTGACCACCATCAAATTATTTTGCTACTACCAAAACAGCTGCAAGAAGGTTAGAGGATGTGCTGCCAGCCCACTGAAAGCAGCAGAGTACTCACTGCCTTGGTCAGGCTCCAAACCGATGTACATGTCTTGCAGACACCATATACAGTGCAGCAGGCAATAGGGATCTTGGGGAGGAAGGGCAGACCCAGAGATGAAGCAGTTTCTGCTCCCAGGAAAGCTGTGTTGCAAGTAAAGCTGCAGTTGTCTAAAAAATCCTGCAGTACCTGAAGTGCTGCTGGGAACTGAGAACGTCAACAGAGTGCACTGTGGCTGTGTAAGTCCTGTCCTATTCTTGGCACTTCTGTTTCTATAAGCCCTTATAATATATGCTGAGGCACAGCAGTAATTCCTCCATTCCAGAGGAATAGAGTTCTCAGAGAACAAAACCTCTGCCTGAAAACAACCAACATATCTACAGCTTCAGTAAGGACGTTTGATTCACAGAGAAGAAGAAGGAGCTGAACAGAAGTGTATGCTATGGTGCTATGTGCAAAGAGTGATAGGTATACACCTGGAGTGCTCAGGCAAAGCTGAAAAGTAGTAGGGAGATGCAGCCACCATAGCCTCAAAGGCAAGAAGGATCCAGAGACCAGACAGCAGCTCCAGCTTTTATGGGAAATGCACAAGGACTTGGCAACATTTCATCACCAGTGACAGAAAGCTCAGATTGTCATGGTCCCAAGAAGGAGCACACACCATCCATTCCCAGAAGGTCCAGATAGTCCCAGATAACTGTTCCCTTTGCTCCTCACAGGAAGTTTTCAGTGGAAGGGTAGGGAGGAGAAAGTAGAAGCAAGTCTCCAGGCAGCATTCGTCATGTCCCATCAGTCATCCAAGTTAGTGTTGGGGTTCAAGCACAAGAAACTTACAGAAGCCTCTGTTGCACATTACTCATACTCTTTATATCTTTTTGCCTAATTTCTGTTAAGTCCTTTGATACCTTTTTAGTAGTTTTCCACTGAAGTGTTACTACATTAAGTTTGACCTTAAATTCCATACGTAGTCTTAGAAGGTGTCAGCTGGAGGCCCAGAGCCTCTACCTTAAAAGAGGCAATCCTGGCTAATCTAGAAAGATTTCTTCCTGCAAAATTACCTTTTGGGATGCCATCTCCACCAGACTGACCTAGTCTCTGGATAAGCCTGAGAAGGCAAAATGATTCATGGCTATCTCCATATTGGAGTGAAACAGCTCTTTAAAGGAAGCAACCATCCAAGGGGTTGCCAGAAGTGCTCACTGCTATCTGTTGATCACAGCACTCCAACTTGCAAAACACAAAGGAAAGCCTAAGGTAGGCCAGGGAAGCTTGTCAGGAAAGCTGTGCACACTCAGAGGTCTGCCAACTGCTCCCAGCACTTACAGGCTGTCTGCACAGCAGAGAATGTCCAGTCCCTTCTGCGTAAGGAGACATCTCTGCTTACCTTCGTGTTACCCTCATCTCTGACAGCCTCAGCAGTGTTAGTACTGCTTAAGAAGTCCTGGTGAAGCCCCCAGTTCACCAGCTAATGCCTGCAGAAACTTGAAATAAACTTTCTGGAGAAGGAGAGCCTGTGATTTCTACAAAGTAAAGATCGAAGACACTGAACTGAGAGCCATCTCTCAGGGTAAAGGAGGCCAGAGGAGCAGCAGCACCCGGCCTATGACTCTGGCAAAACTAGGTGGCATCAGTCAGCTCCTAAGAGACTGCAGGGACTGGTCTCATGAACCAGCACCAAAGCCAAAACTCAACCTTATTATGGTGGCAGCAACAACCAAGGACATTAATCTTGACTGACTGTAGAGTGGAGAAGAAAGTTTATTTCCACCTGCACACAGGTCAAGAGGATAGGTTCTCAAGGACCAGTACAAAAATGCTGCAAAGGGGAGAGAGCTGACTGCATGTGGCAGGCCAGAGCCAGCAGCAGATCCATCTGGTTCCAAGTAGCTCTTGTAAGCAGCTGCAGGACATGCTCCATGTATATGCTACCAAATTGTTTCCGAAGTCTTGCTCACTGAGAGACTTGCCAGGTCTGAACAAGTCAGATTGGCCAGAGCGCACTTTGTTTGTCTCAGGGCACTCCTGGCCCCCTCTGCGGCAATGCCTCTGTGCTCACGTAGAGGATGAATTATTGAAAGCAGGAGAGTTCCTCCCCTCAAGCACTAAATCCTGCTCTATAGACTACAGAAAGAGAGTTACACAGGGGAAAAAAATACATACCTACAGGCTCAGCTGGGATCTGGGAGAGTATTTAAAACTGCTTCACAAACCTAATTACAGAATCATCACTTGGCTCCCTCAGTGCAGATAAAAACAATATTACTTAGTGCAGTAACAGCTCTCTCATTTGCATTTTGCCAATTTTCACACACTAAGGACCACAGACTGCAGGTGTAGGGAGGGAGAAGGATGCAGCAGCAAACTTTTTTTCCCAGAACATTAGTTTCTCACCTTTTTCCCCCTCACACTTCATACTCAGTGAAGGTTGCATAGAAGAAACAATAACCTAAAAATGAACAGAAGAAACTACCAGGCTTTGCTATAAAACTATCTGTATTGGTGTATTATAGAAGAATTTAGCAACTCAGAGAACCTTCCCAGTTAATGATAATTTGCTGTATGGGACCTTTGAAGTTAAAGGTGCTATGTAACTTCAGCTTGTCTGCTGGCCAGTTTATTGGTAGCTCTAAAAGTTCTTTAAAAAGGTAACTGTCCATCCAGCAGTCATACCATTTTATCATAGAACAGCCTGGGTTGGAAGGGACCTGAAAGGTCATCTAGTTCCAACCCGCCTTCTGTTGGCAGGGACACACCTTCCACTAGAAAAAAGACTAGTCTAGTGCAGTAGCAGGAAGAAGGGGAAGTGAGAACAAGGACATTAACCTGCAACTGAATATGAACAATCAGTCGAGATAATCTACTACTTTTGGACGAGTCAATTTTATGTCAATCAGAATTTATAAAAAGAAACACTTAAAAAAAATCTTCCTAGACTACCTACAGAGGTAGATGTCTCTTCACTGGATTTCTAGCTCTCCTCTCCCTGTTGCACTGGAGGGGAGCAGAATCGCAGAGCAGACACCATCCCCTGTGTCACCAAGCAGTGTGAGTCAGAAACCCTTAACTACAACACAGATTTTGTTTCATCAATTGCCAAAAAATTATCTAGTTCCCCTCTCCCTCTTGCCAACATCCTGTCATCATCTGAAACAACTAAGCTTATTTAAACCTCTGAACTCAGAGCTCTGAGGGTATCAGCTAAAAGTAAAGCAAAGAGAATAAAGTACAAATGAAGCTGTAGATTAATAACCATCGCACTCCTCTTTGAAGCAGAGGCTCAAGTGCCAGAAACAACTGATACAAAGAACTACAGCAGCTCCAGCAGCGCATGCATAACTTTGGCAGCTAAAACATTACAAGTCAATTCACAGAAGGAAAGGGAAGACACTCATTAGGAAAATAACGGGGAAGTTCAAGGTCTGGCTGCTGGGTTCAGAGTAGGCTGGGGTGAGAAAGGAATGCTTTATATCCCACCACACCCCACCTCCTCCCGGATCCACAGCCACCCTCCTGGGGCTGGTGGCTCCACGCCACTCAGGCACAAAGCTTGTGGTTCCCGGGGCTGGTGCTGCTTTTCCTGGCACTTACCCAGAACTGCATCAAGCAAGTCTGGCACCCTGGGCCAGCTTAATGGCAATCCCTGCGAGAACGCGCAGTAAAGCTAAAATCAGAGCTGTGTTACACTACGTGACAAGGGGTATTTGTAAGCAGAGCCTTTCCAAATTTTGAAACGTATTCCAGAAGACAGCACAGAGATCACTGTCCCCCTACAAAATCTACCTCTCATTAGCCCCTCTCCCTTTACAGGCCATGCCATCTGCTGCTGCCAGCACACCATGTTGGAGGGAAGCATGCAAGGAGCCACAGAAGAACCACAAAATGGAGGAGGCACAGCACTGTAAAGAAAACATAAGGCATCTGTGTTCCTGCTCACAGGAATATTCTTTCAAGTCCCTGATTGTCACAGCCCTGAAGACAACTGCTTAGCAAGTCACCCTAAGGGCATCTCTATTTGCAAGACCTGCCCTAAAACCTAGTAGCAGCATTTTTGGGGAGAGGGAAAGGGTAAAGACATGGTCTGTTTCTCCCACTGCAGGCTATGCTTGTGTTTACTGCCACTGAGCACACACATACCCATTCACAGACCCTTCCCTCTCTTTCAGTGGTTCTTCTAACACTTGCCAGCTTGTTAAAGCAGTGACCTGATTGTGTGACTGAACTTTGCATGGGCAGAAGCCATCAGGCTCCAGGAACTTCCTTGGCTCCCTCGCTGTGCCCAAGCTCACAAGGCTCTTCAGCCCCTGACCTACTACCCCTCCACCTTTTGATTATGGGTTCCCCAGTGAACACAGCAAAACAGTATTAAAAACAATGCTACCTCATGGCTCACACAACATCCAACACTATTCCCCAGCTGTCCTGCTTCCACGATAATAAACATCAACCGATGTCCAGATGCTAATTTTTCTTTCCACCTCCTCTGTTCTCACTGCTCAAATCATCCATGTTTTTATAAGCAAAACTTAATCTGACTTTTGAGAAAACAGAGCACTACAAAGCTATCTACATTGTGACCAAGAAAAGAGACTCTTTGGCAGGCTTACATATTTAGATACCTAAAAGCATAGGAATAGGATGTGGAAAGTAATTTTCTATCTTTTTCAGTTCTTCACTGGTCACTAAGATGGAGAAGGCATAGCCAATGATCACAAGAACAGCTCTGACATTTATTTCTGTTATAAGTGTCTGCTGAGGCCTGAAAGCCAGTGGCATTTGGTAACTATTTCCAAATATAACTGTTGTTTTTGGACTGTCATCATTCCAGTAAGAGCTCTCTCAACCTAATCTCTAATATGTTCCTAGTAAAAGAAATGAAGGAGACTTTTGACTAAGAAAAAATTGCAATGTTGTGTATTTGTCTGTGTTGTTGAACTCAGAACTGCTCCACACCCTTCAGATGCAATTCAAATTCCAAGTTTAATCCAAAACTATCATTAGCCCATCCTGTTGGTACGGTAGTAAAGGACTGTCAGGGAACAGCCATCTTGGGTTGCAGTACCTAAGTACAGTGGGATATATTCAAGGCTGTATTAAACATTTTTTTTCCCCCTGAGTTTAATTTATAACTATAAGCACTGTAGTCTTTGCACACAGGGCTTTTTGTGGCTTTCCATTTTATATGGCTTTGTACATTATTCTCATAACGGCAAGCAAGCATTTTAATAACATCAAAGACATATGAATGAGATGCTTTCTGACCATCTGGTTTCCTAGTTCTGGAATTAATTTATTTTTCTAATGTGCCTTAGCCAAAGGAAATTAGAAAAGTTGCCATTACGATTCCATTTAATCAACAGCAGTCCTACTCAGAAACACAACTAGGTCAATGGTTCACACTGGTATGGAAAAGCAGCGTGTTCATCAATTAGGGTATCTTTTATTGATAAGATAAAAGGGCCATCACAACAGCAACATATGGGGTTACGAATATTTAGTATGTGTTGGGAAGGAAGCAAAGCATTAATTGCACTAATAAAACAAATCAGATGCTCTTTTTCCCCTATTAAACAGCAATTTCACTATGAACTGTTTATAAGATTCTTTAAAGTCTGACGTAATGATTTGCAGGGAAAAATGTTTCAGGTTTAGTATGTAAACCAAGAAACAGAGTATTTTTCTTACACCACTGTCAACACTACCTCAAACTTCTCATCTTCCCCCAACCCAACCACAGCAAACAATATTCTGAAGTCTGTTCTCTAAACTGAAGGTAAGAATATAAAAAACTTCATATAAAATAAGAAGAATGAATCTGTAAGTTGAACCCTTACTACCAAGTTGCTCATTTTGAAGACAGTCTGTCACATATCCTTCCTTCATCAATCTTTCTAATCTTGCTTAGGTTTACTATTAATCCTGGATTAATCCATACAAAACATCCTCCTAAAGATTTCAAGTTATGCCAGCTCAGATGAAAGAAATAAACAACTGTTCCAGATATAAGTGCTTATGGCACGTGGCTTTCTCAGACCTCTTAAGTCATGTTTCAGTTGCCTACCTCTGCACTGATACATGATTTGGATTCAGTTTCTGGTCTGTCCTGTCTCCTAAGCTACACATAACTGTTTCTAGGTCAGAGAACATGAAACAACATGAAAAACTGCCTTATGCCACAGGAGTAATTAGAGAGATAAACTCACGTGGTTCAGTGTCTCCTAAGATCATCAGTCATTTTAACACCATCTTCCATGTTCCTCAACACCTTTGCCTCACTCCTTGTGTTACGTCATGCTCAAAATTAGGCTGAACCTTTCATACTTTCTTATGGAAAAAGAAGAAGCGAGCACAGAGAAGCATAGGATATGCACCGAGAAGGCTCCTGGAAGAGACAAGAGGAGATGCTAGGGCTTTAGACACTACACTCATTACCTTTGTCACTAGAGTAAGGTGTGTGGACGTTGTTGTTTGGAACAGAGACGTTCTGATGCTGTGGCTGGTTCACTGTTTCTAAAAAGGAGACGAGGTTCTCATGGTGTGACAATTCTTCTGCCACAGGGAAGGAAACAATATTCCAGTTCAGCTGAGTGTCCCCTTCTGTCAGTGCCCGGAAAAGGGAAGGAATTGGTTCATGCAACTCCTCGACAGTGCTCTTGGATGTTGGAGGTGTGTCACTGTAATTGCGAGGATTGCACATACCTGCAGAGGAATGAAACAGTAAATTACACAGAACTCACTAAGCTCTTTCTCTTGAAACAGGCAGGAATACTTCAAGAATTAAAATTTCCTCTTTTTTTGCTGAACAGAACAGAACGCTTTCATATCTATCCCACTCTCAGCCCAATAGCAGAAGTGCTATCAAATACAGCAGGACAAGCTTTCCATAACTGCAGGTTTTGGATCACTCGGACTTCTACAAAACACACCTGGGACTTGTGAAAAGAAAAACCTCATCTAAACAGCACTTTGCTTCCCTTTTAGTGTTAGCATTACAGCTTAGAAAATGGAGGGTTCAGTGGAAGGTTCGTTTTCTCTGGGACAAGAGACAAAGCACAGTATAATCGATAGTAGCATAAACCTGGAATGCAAGGTTAGGACTGAACAAAGGGAGTATCTTGGTAAGTCTGAGGTACATGAAACTTTTGATCACAATTCAAGTATTCCATCTCTGCTGCTGCAGCAGTGCAGTAGATCTTTTTAGTCATCTGCCAGAGATGCAAAGATCACTACCAGGACAGAGCATGAATCTGAATTACTTTACTTGTGTAGAGACAGCCAAGATGAACCTCATTTTGCTTCTTAGCTGGAGGGGTCACAACAGGCAAAATACTCATTTCTAGGCTACCTCTTCTTTATTATTCAATGTCTTCTGCAGTATCTCTTTTGAAACTTTGTAATCTTTTTCACTTTGCATTTGCTACAAAATATCACAAAATATATTTTTGTGATATGCAATGCCAGTGCCAGTGTTTCATTAACCATTTAAGCACTAACATTTATTACTAGCAATGAAACTGAAGAGCATCTCAATATAAGTCCAATCCGTGGAAACAACCAAGATTAAAAAGAAAATTTGTATCTGCACATGTATTTAAACTCAGGGGCCATAAAACATTATTAAAAGTCACCTGTCAAGAGACAGGCAAATCCATTTTCCTCATGTACATCTGGATATCATTTTGGGTAGTTTCACAGACACAGGTTTAGACAGCTACAGCTGCAAAGCACACCAATTCCTGAAGCTTAAAAGTGATATGGGACATGAACATTCAAAGTCTACCTGCCTCACACAACCAGAGAAGTATCTCCTGCCCCATAGATCCACTAGAACTCCAGCTTCACGAATAATTGTGTATAACTAGAGCCTTTTACAAACCCATAATCTTCTCAACCTAAGTAGATAGATTTCTGTAATGAACAAAGCAGAGGGAAGTTTGTCCATTAGCATGAGATTAGCATGAGATCTAGCAAATCTTAAGCAAGTGGTTAGCATTACCAGCATTTGGTAATAGGAATGCTCCATGACAGTCTGCTCCTATAAAAAGGTGAGCCAAGTACAAGGTAGGAAAAAAAATAAGCTTATTTTCCAAACAACATCAAGTCACACTAAAAATAATTCCACTTACACAAGCATCCTGCTGTAAATGATTTTTACCTTCTCCTCTCAATTAGGTTTGTTCTTCATGGACCTTCCTGGACTTACTGCTTTAATAAGAAATTTCTATCCCTGCCTTACCACCTTTTAATAAGCATTAATGTTAACCATACTTTAAGAAGGACTGCATTAACCATACAATTGTAATAAAGGATGCCCACATGAAAATCAGTTAGGAAGCTATCAAACCAGGTGAGAGTTTTGTACAGATACATCGAGGGATGCATGCTGTAGTTGACGTCATTGTGTTAATGCTGTGAAACAGAAGCCAGTGGACCTTTCTAGACTTGTCAGACTAGACCTCTGCTAGGTTGGATTCAGAAAATAAATTGCACTGATAAGAAGGGAAAAAAAATAACATAAAGATTGTTTATCAAAATCCTGCAGAATGTGTACAAGTTTGTGTGCATATCAAATATTACCTTAGGATGGTACCAAAAAACCATTGCTTATAGTTTAATGGGTAAATGCTCATCCACAAAGATCCTTCACTCTTACTGTTTTTAAAAGCAATTGAATTATAATAATATTTATATATAGTAAATATTATAAAATAGCAGCTTTGGTTAAAATGAAAATAAAAAAGTTTAACTTATGAACAACCTGTAAGGATCAAACATGTCTAACCTACTGCTTTGGAATGGATGAGAAGATGCAGAAATGGGCTGTCAAAATGATGGAAGCAGACAAGCTTTTACACAAGGGACTACAAGAACTTAACTCAAAGGGAACGAGGGACTTGTTGCTGTTCTCCCTCCTCCAGCATGTTTTCTCTGTCAGAGAAGGGAAAGAACATCCACAAAACGGGGGCATCAATTGAGCACCAGTACAGTTAGTGGTGGAGGATAGGAGGTAATTCCTGACCTCAGGGCAGACATGATCTGAAAGACACAACAATCTATCTGCTTTTACATTAGATATGATCAGCTTATAAAAAACTTAAATATCAGCTGAGGTATCAGCAAAGAACTGTGTCTAGGGAGTCAGGTATGGCATGCATTCCTGTTTCCCCATTCGAATAAGGCTACAGCAAGGATGATCCTACGCTGAAGAGAAGAAGAATAGGACCATGCCATAGAATCCAAAAAGGTCTGAGGCACCCAAAGAACCATCAGGAGAAGTTACAGGCTTCCTTTTTTTACAGAATCCTTACAGGCTTCTTTTTTACCCTTCAAAAAGAGTTCTTTTTGCAAATAAAAGAACAGTGAACACTGGGCCATGCATATTAACTAGTAGTCCCATCTCAATCCTAACGGTGTCCCAGTGTTGTACCTGTCAGTGCACCCTTTACAGATAGAAACCTTCACACAGCATCCAACCCCATGAAGCAGGTGCTGTGGAGTTTCCTCAAGATGACAATTCAAACAGGAGTTTTATGTTCGAGAGACAAAATTAATAATCAGCTATTTAACAAACCTGGACTACTGCCACCCCCAGCTCCACAGAGCAGACACAGCCTTCAAATGTTTGAGTCTCCACAGTAACTTGTTCCGTACCCACACAACGAGCTGTAAGATGCTTAAAGCACAGATTCTGTCCCAATGTTTTACTTCTATTTTAAGACTGTGCGCTCAGCATGTGGCAGGAGAAGGCGAGGTAAAAAAAGCAGAAAGTCCCCCAAAAAACGCAAACTTACCAACACAGTCACAGCACTCATCCCAAAGTGTGCCCAGGCAGAGCATACACTCCTTACAGCAGGAACAGTTCCCTTCCCCAGGGCGGCACTGACACAGCTCCTGGAATCAACAGACACTCATTAAACTGCAGCAATCCCAGATGTAAAATAACTACACAGCAGAGTGATTTTTCCTCAAGCCACAACTCAAATTAGGGCATTAAAAAAGCTTAGTACACTAATACAGTGAGTAAACGGTGAAACGGCTCCAGCCAAAGAACCAATCTGAGTTTACAAAAGGATCTTTTGCAAGTTTGCTTTTTTTTTTTCTTAAAGGTGACATTCTGAAGACAAATCTGAAGTCAGCATTTAAAAGACAAAATATCCCTTTCATAGGAAAGGTGTGTGCACTTCTGTGCATGCCTAAATCTACATGTTCTTTGAATGTTTTTCCCATCACAACAGGAAATTCAAAGAAGGATGCTTCTTTATATATAAATAGTGAGTGTACATTATAATTTAGCTAAAAAAAAAAAGCTACTGTAAGCCACATGTGCCTACTCAAGACATGCATGATGTCTACCATCACACCTAGCCCTGGATTCTAAGAGGAATCTTAACTTACCCAGTTGAGTCGTCTGACCACAGGATTTTCTGCTTCTCCAAATACTTGTTACACATTGCTTCTGTTTGCAACATTAGCAACAAGATTTTTCCCCCCGACCCAGGTCTAGATGATTCATTTTTGCTATTATGAAAACAACCCTATGATTTGTCCCTCCAAATCAACACCTTGGGATACCTACAAGACTTCTGGAGCCTCTAGAAAGTGAAATGACCTACACATGTATTTTTCTTTAACCATTAATAACCTAAAAAGATGGAAAAGGCATGGAAGCATAAAGACAAATCTTTCTCTTCGTACTACCTAAACCCAAAAGCACTGGTTTAGCAGTCCTGCTGGAGACACACACTTGTGGACCTCAAAGCATGGAAAAAGCCTACATGGATGAAGAAAATCTAAAAACCAGGCGGTCTCCTTCCCTCTAGCTCAAATCCATACTAGTAATTCCAGTTTGGCCGAAAGACTGTGCCTACATGACAATAATTCACAGCCTTGAATTACATCATAGTGCAAAATACAGACAAGCCAAGAAGTCCCTTTGGTTGTCCTGTCTAAGAATTTGGTTTTGATGACGTCTGTCTGGCTATCACATTACACACAGCTGGGGAGAAAATAAAATCCCATTACTGGAAACACTGACCACGGGATCCTTCCACCCCTGGCTTTACTGGAAGGGCCATTGGCAAATCGCTGTTACAAACCAGGCCACGGACAAGATTATGCCCATCCCCACTCTTTGATCCCGTTATCCAGAGGCAGAGGAGGGACACACTGCAGGAGATGCACATGGACAGGAGAGAAGGGCAGGAAGGTGGTTTGGTTTGGAATTCTCCTATCCTGGAGTCACCACCCATGGTTCCACCCCAGCTGGGTCAGGGACACCTCTCCTTACAGGCAGACACCAACGTCACCTGCAAAGTGAGTTCACAGTTCACAGTGACTTGTTTGCCCCACTGACTGATCGAGAGTGAACCCCTGCTCCACATACATTTCTGCAATATGCAGCCCTGGTAAGTATTGAAGTTTTACGTACAGAGTGGAAAACTACCAAGATTTATTACTTTTTCATCCTCAATATTTATGAATGGCACCTATCACTGTTTCCACTTAAACTGTGCTGTTTCCGAGTAAAAGATGAAAAACAGGCTGATTAACAAAATATATACATTTTTTCACAAGAGGAGACACCACAAACTTAGAAAGATGACTTATGTGAATGAATGCATTTCTAAAATATTTATCTTACCATTCGATAAACAGATTTTGTCAGCCTTTAGAATAAAAAGCCTGAATAAAACAACTTTAAAAATAACCATGAGTACTGTTACTTTGGCCAGAGAATAATATTAATATATATTAGCATTAAAAAGATCCAATTTATTCTTCAGCAGTAAAACCGGGCAAACAACTTTTACTCTTTAAAGACACCAACAAGCCAGCATGGGGGAGGAGGCAATTCTCACTAAACTGTTAAATGTAATGCATGAATAGGCGCCAGAAAATTCACTAAACTAAAGTTGTTTCATTTTAATGGAAGAGTATTCTCAGAGAATTAAATGTAACCTTAAATTCTGCACTTGCAACATGTTAACAAAAAATTCTGCTTAGCATCTGCGTGTGTAAGCACTGACTTGGGGACAGCATCATTACACCTACCAGTATTGTAACAAGTTTGTTTTTACAGGAAGGGCTTAGGAGCAACGCAATATTTAAGATTTTTTGTTGTTGTTGTTCGGGGTTTTGTTTGTTTCTTTGTTTGTTTTTTTATTATTATTTCTTGATTTTAAACTTGGAGGGAGAGGAAGGAAGAAAGAACAAACTAATTAATTAGTCTTCTGCCACTTCAGGGCAATAACTGTATGTCTTTCCATATATCTGTTTGCACATCCATGGCTTCCTCAACCAGTTTTGAGTCCTCCTCCCTGACTCATCCACACTGGATACTGGTACAGGATGCATCTTTCTAAAAGAATGCTTACATGAGACGTGGGTGAAGCGAGGCAGAATAAGGAACGTTCCTTGTTGATAGCTAGGGGTGGTGAGGCATCAGTGGAAGAAAATATTACTCATAAGTCAACTTGGCAACTTCCCAAGCTGAACTACTGAAGGTGCATCAGAGAATGTATTTCGCTAGGCCAGAAAAAAGCCTCACAGTTTAAAAATACAGTATTAAGTAGGAAGTAGGCATGTTTGTACAATAAAGATACTCCTGCTCCAGAGAGCAAACAGAAATTTTTAGGAGATGTTTAACACCTGTGTTTTTTTCAAAGCTTTCTTGAAATTCCAGAGAATATTTTCTTGGTGCAGGGAGAAGCAAGACCTGAGGGCATTGGAAACCTCTCTGCAAACTGGAAAGGGGAGTGAAAGAAAGAGAGCTTCTTTTTCCTAGAACAGTTTAGTAACAGAAAATCTCCTGGAAGCAAACCAACCAGAACTGTTTTGTTAATCCAACTGGGTTACGTACTGCAGCTACAACATGCACACTGAAAGCAATTTTTAGATGCCAAAGCCCTGAAGTTAAGGAGTGGCATTTATTTCATACCACAGGGCTAAAATGCCTTGGAAATCCTTTCAGGCTGACAAGTTTGTACACAAGATTAACAGGAGGCGAAGAAGACAGATGGAAAGAGATTTTAATTGGAATGATACCACACCAGCTGAGGTGGCTGCAGGTCTGTAGAGTTTAGGAGAGAAAATCCTGTTTTCTCCACAAAACAGCCCCTCTTTAGAAAGATTGTAAAACCATGCCTGAATTATAACACCATTTGTTTCCTACGCACAGCAACAGTTTAAAGCACTGTTGCAGACGAGGCAGCAAAACTCAGCTTCCAGCCCAACAGGGACATTCCACCCCAGCCTGACTCCTGCCAGGAGCTCTGCACCTCAAGAGCCAACCTGGGACTCGCCTCAAGCCCGTTTGCTATGAACAATTGTGGGAACGTCTCATCCTAGAGGTGCCTGCCTTCAGGGATTTCCTCCATGTTGCGAGGACACAATACGCGCCTCCCCTCCGCCCAGCGAGCGTAACCGGCCTTTTCATCTCCTCCACACATGGGAACATCAAAACAACCCACGCGGCCAAGCCAACAACAGATGTGCTGCAATAAACACTGCAGCACACACGTCGTGTGCGCCCAGGGCTCCACCTGGAATGCACGGCAACAGTCGCTCATGGACTCCAACGCCCCAGTCCCAGGGACATGGGAAGGAGCTACAGCCAGAGCCTTCAAGGGAACTAATTTTGTGGACTCATTCTCTACACTCCCCAGTCTTACCCACAACTCCCTCAACAACTACAGGAAGCTGCAAGGTTTCTTAGCAAAGGCTGAGCTTATGCAGACAGATACCTCAAGCTATCTTCTTACAGGCCTTTGCTTATGGAAAAAAGAGGAGCACCAATGAAGCTAGAGCCCAAGATGCAAAGGGAAAGCTGAATCCATGCAAGCTGTTGATCTCATGCACTATTCTGGATCTAACAAAATAAATATTTATGTAGGGACCACCCTTAAGCAGAGCAGCTCCTAAGGAGTGGCAGTAATGACTGTACTGACTTCTAGCCATGCTGGCAAAAATATTTATGTTAACTGTATGCTTTTTGAGAGAGCAGGTCTCTTGACTCTCTATCTCCAGGACAGGCAGCCTTGCTTTCTGCACACAGATGCAGATGACAAACATTCACAATCTGTTTGCTCCTCTAGTTGTCTCTGAGTGACATTATCTTGGTTTCAAGACACGGTTTTTGCCAAACTTGAACAACGATAAAAGTCAGTGAGGGAAAAATGTCATGCTATAGTCAAGCTACCTCCCTCAACATGGTACTTTAAGTTCAGATTTCTCTAGAAGAGTTTAGTATATCCCCATGGATATACTCGCATACTTATCCAGGAAAGAACATGCATTTCATATACCAGTGCGGTGCTTCTGCCAACTTTGGAAACAAAACAAACAAAAAATCCAAGAAGAAAGATGACAATTGCTTTAAGTCAAAGCTTTAGGATACTTCCTATACATAATCAGACTAGTCTGACCTGATCTGTTCTTCTGTAAAGAATGAATACTGACTGGTAAGTCAGGCCTGTGTGCAGGAAGACAACAGCCAGACAGTGGAAATGAACAGTGTAATTCCCCTGCAACTGCACACAACTCACGCGGCCTGGACTACTTTAGGGTCTCAGAGAATTGCATGTGATTTTGATTTTAGGGAAATGCTTTAAAAAGAGACTCCACATCGCCTGTACAAAGTAAGAGAGAGCACACCTACCACAAGCAAAGCAGTTCAGTGGTTTCTCTGCATGCACAGGGCTGTGCTGCTACAGAGATGCCAACATAATCCAAGGAAAGCACAGTTGTATGAGCCATTTCCATGCACTGCTGAACCTCAGCCATTTATTGCCAGCTGAGTAAGGACTCCAGTAGTATTAACTCCACCCCTCCTGGGCTGTGCTCTATTCAGACTAGCTCATAAAAATAAACTTTAAATGCTTGCTGTCTGAAGCCTGACTCGATAAGGAGGAGATGTCTGCTCTTTAATGGATGGTGGACTCCATCAGTGGCACCAAAAAAGGAGACACATCTTCCCTGTTCTCCCCTTTGCTTACAGCAAAACAAGCAGCAGACCAAGAGCTTCCAGGACCAAAATCCAGCATCTGGACCAACAACTTTCCCCTGAATCAACAAATCTGTACCACTGGATTATTTAAGTGCCATGTACATCCAATGCCACAATTAGTATGTTACTTCTTACAGGTTTCAATCCTAGAGCTGATTTTAAAAAATGCAAGAGAAGGGGCTTATAAGCGCATCAGTCTGTCACAATGCACAATGTTCAACATGCCAGCAAAACCACTGGAGTTCTGTTTGAAAAGGTAAAAATTAGAAGTCTCATTCTTGCTCCCGTATTTAACAACTCCACAGACTGTGGTGGGGCTGGAAGAAGCAGCAATTTCTTTTTTTTTACTTTCAAAGCAATGGCAGTGCAGAAGCCAGGAAGAAGATGGTTCAGCCTACAGTCAGTCTTCATTCCACAGGATGGATTTGTGAATCTGGCAAATGTTTTTATTTGTAACCCAGACAAATTTTAAACGGAAGTCAGTGAAATGAAGTAAACATGGAAATGCTTCAGGCCACTTCTGCATCTCTTTTCAGGCTGTGACCATGCATTTACAAGTAAGCACACTCGCATGTTACTGCCATATGATGTTTGTGCTCTCTGTTATTGCATTTCCAATCTACAAAGAGGCAGTAGGGAACAGTTGCTTTTAAAGAAGCTGCAGCTGACCACAGGAAGCCTCTTTTTTCAGTCTGGAGTCAAGAAGCATGCTCTATATGCCATTATTAAAAAAATACTTGGTAGCTACCAGAACTGCTTGCCATTTTGCTAGAAAAGGCCCTTTTGTTCTGCTGCACACCATGCCTCTTAACTCCTGCTCTAAGAAGAGCAACCTGATCTCACTCTGTTTCTTGCACTGCACAGACATGCAGTGAGTCAAAAGCAGCATCTGAATTTAATGTCCATTTCCTACCAGTTCAGCTCATAAGTATATGATTTGGTTTTTAGGCATGTTTTAATTCACTGTACAAACCCGATGTTATGGAGAGCATCAGGCATCAGCTCCTGACCCTTTGCTTGAGATTTAAGGAACTGGACAAATGGAAAGTCAAGGGGAACATCTCAGACAGACATAACCCTTGGCTTGAAAAAGTTTCAATTAAAAAAAAAGAAACATGCCCATATAAACATGCACTTGGTATTCTCTATCTATGAAATGGTTGTTAATCTGTATTTGTAGGGGTAGGAGACCAAACTAACCTCTTTAAAGAGACACTACTTAACATAAAATACCAGTTATTTGTATCTTTTCAGGACACAGCTTCGGGACTCTTTTTTGATCACTCAAAAGCAGATGAAGGACACACGACTCGTACCTGTATCAGGCATTTACTGACGTCGCTGGCACAGAGAGCTTTGTTGCAGCCTATTGATGATGGGATCCACAGCAGGAACAGAAGGACAGTGACTGTGGGAGCCGTGATGTACTGTGACCTCATGTTTCCTGCAGGTGAGCAATTTTCACAAGTACTTCAACCAGCACTGAAATAAAAACCAGCGACTGAAAAGGCTTTTGGAACACAAGCAAATTCTATTCCATTTCCCCCTTGCAATTCCTTCAAGAAATATGAATATTTAAAAAAACAGGTCAAATTGGGGTACTTAACAACAAACCCAAAACCTCCTCTTCCAGCTAACTTGTTTATACAAAGCTTCCTGCTATTGCACCTTTGGATTAAAACTGCAATAAACTTGAGGTGAGCAATCTCAAGTTTGCGGTATCAAATATGACATCCTATAAGCAGCAATGACAAAAACAACGCCTCAGATGAGAAAACCCACCAAAGGAGACCAAATTTTGTAAATGCCCGAAGTAGACAGATGGGTTTCGTGTAATACCTCCTAAGGTACACACAGGTCTGTAGGACCAAGGCCAGACAGCAACCTTTTACAACAAGGTAAGTTGCCTCTGCCATCTTTAATGCAGGCAGTTGTTTTCACATGGACACCTGGATGTCACATAGGCTTTCAAACCAATCACAAAGTTGTTAACTTATTTTTTAAAAATATACAGACACCAACATTAAAAAAATAAAAAGTACCAGACACTTTGAACAGCATAACTTTCAAGAGCCAAGCAAGCGTCTGAGGTCAACCAGAGATGATGAGCATCTGCTACTTCAAACAGACAGAGGAACTGGGTTTGTTCAAAGCATTCCACCTTTCTCCCTTTGTGAAAACCCAGCCTGTTGGCAGGTGGTATTTGCGACAAATATATCACGATTAGCAGCATGCCACTGAGTTTTTACTTGTGCTTCACATATGAACCCAGCCAAAGAGGACCTATTGCAACAGGCACTGTACCAATATATAATAAAAGGCAGCCCATGTTTGGGCAAGCTTACAGTGAGCCTGTATTGTTCTCCTAAGAGAGAAAGAATGCTAATGGAGCACTGGATTGCTTTCTTTTGGTATCTAGAAATGTTTTTCTGTTTTATGAACTACAAAACCCAACACCCTCAATGAGCAAAAAAAGTGGAAAATACGCAAAGAAGGCACGATCTGGGCATTGAAAGTCTGCGTCCGATTAGTCCTTCTTACAATGGTTATTAAATGCCTCTGAATCTCGCTGTGCTGGGCACGCCGCCATCTGTACCACGTAGGGCTAGGGAGACCCCCCTGCAAGACCCGGGAGCACGCACGGAGAGCACGGGATCTTTTCCCTCAGCCGGGGGTCACCGCTTTCCCTCCCTGCTATCCGGAGCCAAGAACGCTTCCTTCCAGCAGCTGCCGGCCCGGACCCGGCGGGTGTCGCATCCCGGGCGCGGGAGCCGAGGCGAGCACGCTGCCTGGCGAGGGGAGCGATCCAGGCGTGCTCCCGCACGGCTCGGGCGCGGGGCTGCGTTACATAAAGGGTCCCGAGCAGCGGGGCCGAGCGCTGCCGCTTCCACGCGCACCCCGCGGATGCGCACCGGGGTCCGGGTGCCCCTTCCCCCGCCTCCCCCCGCCGCTCCAGTTCCGATTCACCGACCGCTGCTTTCCCAGACTTTTATCCGGCGTGGCGTCCCCCCGGAGCAGGACCCCGCCCGCCGCCCCTCCTCTCCCGCAGCCCACCCCGGCGGCACCGGCTCAGCATCGCTCTCCCGCTCCGCCGGGATCGCACCCGGGGCGGAAAAGACCGCAAAAAACCCCTCCGGCCGATCCACCCGCTCTCGGCTCCCCGTCCCCGCCGCGGCTCCCGAGAGGCCCGGGGCCCAAAGATGGCACTGCCAGGGGCCAGGAGGCCGGTGACAGGGAGGGAGATGTGGGAGAACACCCCCCTGCCGAAGTGGCCCGGGGCAGGCGGGGCCCCGCACGGGGAGCGGGTCTCCTCCTCCCTCCGGCAGGCACGCAGGCAGCGCGGCGGCCNCGGCAGCAACCCCGCGCCTCGTCCCACTGCTCCCCCCTCGGCCGCAGGCAGCGCGGAGGCGGCGGCCTCGCATCATCGCCCCGCCTCGGGGCACCGTCAGGAGCCGGGACCCTCCCCCCGGGACCCTCCGCCCCGGCGGGCGGCGGCTGCGCGGAGCCGGGCGGGAGGAGAAGGAGGAGGAGGCGAAGGCAGGGGCCGGTGGATGGGAGCTGCCGCCGGACCGTGCCTAGCGGTAGGGGACGGGGGCACGGCCAGGAGACTGCATCCGGAGGGGCTTCTTCAGGGGAGGACGGGGGAACATCATCCCCCCGCAAACCCAGGGCGAACAGGGAGGAAACTCGGGGGGCCTGTGGGCAGGACAGGCAGCCCGGGGAAGCCGGGGCGGGAGGAGCGGGGGTCGCGCCGAGTGGCCGCTGCGGGGAGCGGAGGGCGCCGGGGCAGCGCCCCCGTGCCGGAGGGCTGCGAGCAGGGCGGCAGAAAAGGAACCGGGGCGCAGCGCCGCTGGAAGCGCCAGCGGGGAACGCGATGAACTTCCCCGAAGGCTGAGAATGGTGCAGGTGCCCCGCGGGAGGGCAGGGGCCGCCTCTGATGGGAAGGGACCCTGCGCTTCCGAACAGCCTCTCTCAGGCCCTCTAAAACACGGCTGGGCGGCGGCTTTATCCTCCCACGTGCCAAGCTCCAAGGGACCAAGGTAACAAGTTTGGTCCCTAGAAGAAAAACACAGGAAGATCCTGGCTTAGTACCCAGAAACTCACAGTAGCCCTCCGGCTACCCAAGAGACAGCTAGACCCTGGCGAGGGAAGTAGGGCCATCGCGCCAACGAGTTACTACCGTATTTCGTCTCATCCCTTCTTCCCAGCTCCCGCCGCTCTGTTGAAGGAAATCCACAGCACGGTGTCCTTAAACAACACGAGGCATCATCCCACAGAGTAAACGCGGGGAAGAAAAAAAAAAAAAAANCGGAACAAATCCTGGATTCAAATCAGAGAAGGCAAGAGATCATTATCTATGGGACTGAAACATTTGGAGCAATAAAACTTTTTTACTAAAAAGATGCAGTTGAAAAAACTCGGTTGCACAGCCCCGATACTGGAAAATTGTCTCTCCTTATAAAAAAGACACAGGCTAATGGTAAGAAACATTTGCCTTCAGATCTCCTTACAAGATACTGCCAAAATATTTTTCTTGTCTCCTGCATCCCAAGTATTTTTGTCACACACTTATTTTCTAACACAGCCAAGACTGCTGCAGCCCAGTTTATCTTTTCTGTTCTTTTTGCTAGCCTCTTAATTACTCCTGTCTCATACTTCTGCCACTTCCAGGCATGTCTGTTACTTTTTACTACTCTAGTAAGTATCTGACAGGAGTAACTTGTACTCACTTACTAGTTAACACCTTGAAGCTTTATCCATATTTCCTCATCTTTTCAAGCAGATAATACAGATTTCTGCAGCAGTTTAAGATTTTACAGCTACACTCAGAAGAGTATTTAACTTTGAGAAGAAATCTGATTTTTCCTCAACAGTTTCAATTCTGAATGAGGTCAGGAAGATATTCCTGTAGTAAAAGCAGGAACAACTTCTCCTTCCACAGGTACCTAACGAATTAAAAGTGAAAAAAAAAGTGACAGGGCAGGAACTACATATTAATTGGTGTTACTGTGCTTCAGTTACTATTTATTCTTAACTGGCACTAGCAGTGATGTGCAGATGGAAGGAGCCTGCTGTCCAGAGTCTCTTGTTTATGGCCCGCTTGCCCTCTGCCCCAGGAAATGCCCCCTGGACCTTCACACAAGCACAAGGAGTAAGTTCTCTGTGGCAGCTCACCTAGTAATGAAAAATCAGTTCAAACCAAGGATTTTATATCTCTTACTCTGAGTAACCAGGTCTCCTGCCCAAGCCTCATTTCTTTCAGAAATAATTTCACAGACATCAGATCCCAAGCATTCTTGAATAATTTACGGCCTGGAGGGTAACAAATCTTTTTCATGAATATCTGTAACCTCCTACTAATAAATAATTAACTGTCTCCTCATTAACAGTACTAGGAATAAAAGAGCATTAAATATCACAACACTGGGAATTTTTTTTAACTTTTCCAGTGAGCCTCCTTATATATTCCAGGAATGCTAAGGTTTGATGTACCACGTGTTCCAATATTAAGAAATTCCAACTAATAACATGACCAATAAAATTTATTAAATATTATATTTACAACTATTTACATATCCCTTCCATAGATTAATATTAAAATAGACAATATACAATTTAAGAATTTTAATTCAAAGGCATTTCGTTGGAAAAAATAGGCTCTATTACGAGACCACCATATAAGAGCAAAAGGGTTTTTTTGTCTTACACAAAAATATTTTCAGTATAGGAAGTCATAGGTATGGCATTACAACAGCAGACTAATATGAAGTTATGATTTTGTAAATATTACAATAGTTTAGGTATCAGTTATTGAAGGGAAGGAGTTCAGAGTCCTGTGGAGCATGCAATACAGTTCAATCCTTTTACAGTTATGGTGATGAAACAAGCAGCTAAATCAAAAGCATGCCATACAAAAAGGAACTGCCAACCAGGAACACACTACACTTAATAAAAACGACAACTTTGGTCCAATAAACATTAGACAAAAACAGTTTTACAGTTAAAATATCTATTTTATACAGGTTTTAACATTAATTACAAGACTATTTACATTTGCACAATATGTATAAAATAAATTATTTAAAAATGAAGACAATATTACATCTTTTTCCAAAAAGAAATCTGTACAGTAATTTACAAAATGTAATAAGATTAATTGACTATTTTACTCCAAGTCTTACATTTTCTTCCACAGGCTTTCTCGTCATTTTTCTGTGGGAGTTCAACTGTTACTGAAGTTTCATAATACAAAGCTTTATAGCAGATTTTAAGTATCATTTGCTTTTCGGTGGATGTTTTAGTTATTAACAGCTTCCAGCGCTGTAAACTCACCAGGTTTTGTCATCTTTTTCAGCAATAAGCTCTAAAGCTACAGGCAATTCTAAAATACAGATAACAGCAGTTACTGGGAATCCAAACTTAAAAGTTCACATCCATCTTCCATATTTGAACAAGAGTCTGTGCCACACTTCTCTGAAGGAACACCTGAATTATTGAGAAAGGTAGTATTCCACAGAATTAAGTGCTCTGTCTCAAAAGAAAAATACCTTTGTGCATCACTGCACCTCAGTCTCTAGCTGTCCACGGCAAGGGGCGAGCCAGACGATGCTGGTTGTCATATGGGCGTCAATTCAAAGTCATCATTAACATCAACGAGAGGAACATAAAACTCCTGAATTTCATAAATGCTGATAGATTTGTACGTAGCAGGATCAAGCTCTTGCAGTTTAAGCTGCCACTCCAGTCTCTGCACTGCGTTCAGCGCTGCTGCTTCGTGCTGCTGCCTCATCAAAAGGCACGTCTGGTTTGAAATCGAGAAAGAAGTTATTGAAGTATTTGAAAAAGTATTATTGCAACAAGTTTAAATGCAGGAAATATGTCTAATAGACTCTGGTGATAGTAAATAATTTCCCAAGTATATATTTAGAAATTTGCAGAATACTCCATTACACTACATGGCAACAAAAAGTTTTTTTTATACTGATAGACCTTCCTTTGTGTTACCTCCACAAAAGCCCATGATACTGCACACAAATCTATTATTTATTCATCTCAACTTCATAGTGACATTAGTTTTGGTTTTGTTTTTTTAAAGTGGAAAGACAAAGGAATGTACCTTTAATTTGTCAAACTTATCATCAACGTCCTGTAGCCACGACATGAACTGTCTTGCATTAAATCGATCCCTCACTGATGTTTTGCTGTCATCAGTCTGCAAAAACAAAAAATTTATTCAAACTTGATGATTCAAGTTTGAATAATCTTAAACGTACTTTAAAACACAAAACCTACTCTCTAGTACATAAACAATCCCACAAACACTGCTTCTGATGGAAAAACAGATTCAAAGTACAAAGGTATATAAAAGTATAAATGTTGACCAATACTTCCACTGCAAGCCAGCTGCTCACTAAAAATGGGTATCTTCAGATTTCCTCAAGCTATTTACTGTGCTCTGGTTCTGAAATTTTGAGTGGGAGGCTTGAAGATTTATACCTTAAAGTCTTAACTAATAAAAGGCAGATCCTTCCACAAAATTAGCCTCTCCTTTTAATCTTTAAAATTTAGTAACAAATTAAATCAATATCCCTCAGGAAAAAGCAAAAACATTAATAAAGGAAAACTTAAGCAGCCTGATTTAACTGACTACGCAAGTATTGAATGCAATAGAAAAACGATTTTTACCATCACAATCCCCAAAAGGAGATTAAAAAAAGTGAGCAGACCTTTCTTACATCCTGCTTAATGAAATAGTTGGGGTTTTTTTCCCAACTATTTAGTAAGAATTTGGAATATCACATCTGCCCACTGTGAGAAACTAGATATACTCTATACATAGTCCTAAAGTAAGACTATGCCAATATAACATTTAAATAATAACCACTAAATACAACAAGCTGCTGTTACTCTTTTAGGAAGAAGACACTGCAGGAATTTGTACACTGTAGCAGCAGGAACAAAAAGAAGCCCAACCAAATGTGCAAAGATTGGCCTTTCTAGAGAACAAAATTAGTATTTGCTAATGGCAGAATGCATTACAAGACAATGTTTTCTTATGCATCTACATTCTTCCCATCAAACAAATTTAAATCAAACCATCAAGCTGGTAGTACAAAACACTGATTTCAATTACATTAAAAATTTATTTCATAATTTGCTCAGCATTATATGCAATGTAATTTCCTAATAAAAATTACCACAGTCAGAAACACAAAGCTGTTGAAGTAGTGAGGGGGAAGGAGAGGTATTTCATTACTGCCCTTGTTATTATATGGATGGTCAAAAAAATGGCAGTACTTGGGGGGCACACACAACACCTCAACTTCTCCCCCAACAAAGATTCCTTTTGTTTCACAAAATTCAAATACAGAATCAGCTTACTTAAAATGAATTGTAAAATGTTAACTACAAAAATGCAGTTATAGGCACAACTCACGTATTTCTCATTTCTAAAAAGCTCAAGGCCTATATATTGGGACAGAAATAAAGCAAAGGACATTTGGAATTTTGGAAGAGAAAAATTTTTGCTGTATCAGTTAGATTTATTAAGGAAATGATGCTTTGAAAATTTATCTGTATGAAGCTTAAAATGAGACAACAATACAGTCTCCATAAACTGCTATGTCCTGCTGGGAGCATAGCTCTAGTTCTTTAAAGACTGGGAAAAACGTAGTAACTGACTGAAGAAACACCAGAAGCTGTAGTAATTCTATAAAGGGCTCCAGAACTAATGTGAAATCTCCCATATGTTGGAAATGTATGTGTTTCATTTTAAAATGCTCAACATCCAATGCATCTACACTTTCATTACACCCAAAACAAAAACATTTCCTCCTTGCATTATGTGCTCCTCACAGTCACTGAAACAGGTGTCAAATGCTGGTTCCATTTTTGTCAGCAGGAAAAACTGTCCACAAAATACCAACAGCATGAGACTATTTTCTCTTAGAGATACAGCTGCAGCCAACTTTTGAGTGATGGTCCATACCACATTCACAGATTGTGAAGCACATTGTTATTATATGTTTTAATCAGGACTAAATACCCACATCGAACATGTAAATAACATGGCACAAGTAAGTCATATGGAGCCTGAAGTTGTTTTGAAAAAGGTTATTTCATCTGGTAGCTCTCAACATTTCACTGCCGCTCACCTGTTTTTTATGGAACAGTTCTAGTGACTGCCTTATACAGAGGAGGAAAGTACAATGTGGATATGTCCACAAAACATTTCCAAATTTTATAAACCAATTTCATCACTTCCCACACTACTGCAGTTCAATTATCTGGATTACTGATAGAAATGGTCTTCCATGCTGATAATTTCTTTGTTCACGTTTAAGCTATATTTGTAAGCTTCAAAAACATGTTCTGTTCATGACTGAAATCTGTTTTTGTAACAAAATCAGCAGAGGAATGTTCTTATTTTATCCCGTGCATAATTCCTGGAGGTGAAAGAAAACCAGACACAGTACAAAACAGAAAAACCCAACTGAGGCCCAGGGTAAGTAACAACCTATAGGGAGCAAAATCTTAATTCCAGGCAAATCAATGACAATTTTGCTATGGGAACAATGGGAACAGAATTCTCTCCGAATGCTTGAGTCAGGCTAGCCAGACCTTTTTGTCTGAAGTTGTGAAGGACAAATCTTTACCTGAGCATCCAGAGGCACGTTGTACACCTCAGCATCCAGCAGCACAGTGCAGGCACTGAAGGGCAGAGTTTGATTAGCCAAGGTCCTTGCTGCTCGGTAGTGAACACGTAGAACCTCTTGCTCATTAGAGACAATAAGCTTTTCCTAATTAAGATATCAACATATAAACAAACAGTTAATAAGTTAAGCATTCACAAAAATGCTCACAAATTAAGAAATTTCTTTTGAGGGCTTACACTTTTGAACAGCACAAAAAATGAGCTGCTGAAGGCAGGAGGGGTTGTTCTTCTAATCAAATCCAAAATTTCAATTCAATGATGCAAAGAGTGTCCCATGGATGTCAGAACTGAAAACACCTTCTGCTTAGCCCCAGCCTCCACTGATGGCTGAATCTTTCCATTTACTGAGGCAAGTTCTAGTTAATGAGGGTGGTGAAAGATGAAGGTAGGAGGAGCACAGGGTTGGGATACAGGTTTGTGAGCCTTGACTGCATGAAGACTTACTCTAGACACAATGGCCAAACAAAATGCAGCAGAAAGATAATCTGCAGGTTAATTTTTATTTAAAACAACATGCAGTAACTCCCTAAATTCACAGCTGCATAGATATTCTTTCCTAAACTGAGACATGAAAAATATAACTCACTTGACAAAGCTTGATTTACAGTTGTATAAAGTGGATTTCATTTGAAGAACAGCCTATATGAGCAAAGTAACTATAAATATGCACAATTTTTTAAGACATAGAAGAATATACGTGTTTACTGCTCTGCAATATAATGGCTCTAATTTTTATCAAAATAAAAGGTGGATTAAAATATTATATTGTATTTCCTGTTTTTCAGGAAACAGGAAAAGAAGCACCTTTCCTTTGGTTAGAATCATAAAGTCTGGGTTGGAAGGGACCTTAAACACCATCTTGTTCCAATCCTCGTGCTGTGGGCAAGAACACCTCCAACTAGACCAGGCTGCTCAGGGCCCCACACAGCCTGGCCTTGAACACTGCCAGGGATGGGGCATCCACAGCTTCTCTGGGCAACCTGTTCCAGTGCCTCACCACCCTCACAGTGAAGAATTTCTTCATAATATCTAATCTAAATCTCTCCTCCTTTGGTTTACAACTGTACCTCCCCTTGTCCTATCACTACTTGCCTGTGTTAATAATAAATACTAATAAATACTAAATGACCCAATGAAGTCTTCCTGGAGCCTTCTCTTCTCCAGGCTGAACAGCCCCAGCTCTCTCAGCCTGTCTCCACAGGAGAGGTGGTCCAGCCCTCTGATCATGTTTGTGGCCCTCCTGTGGACTCAATCCAACAGGTCCATGCCCTTCCTGTGCTGGGGACCCCAGGGCTGGATGTAGCACTTCAGGTGGGGTCTCACCAGAGCAGAGGGACAGAATCAACTCCCTTGCCCTGCTGGCCACAATTTTTTTAGCTGCAACTGATTTCTTTTCAGTCAGAACTTGAACCATGTTTACACTTTTTGTGCTTCTTATTTTATACCTAGCTTTACACACTGAAATACTAAATTCAAGTAAAAGCCCTCCCTCACTTGGGTTTGTTAAGTCACACTGAAACTGTCAATTGAAAAAGCATCACACTGGGTTTGATGAGGCAGCTCCTTGTATAACTATGTGGAAATCCTCAAGACACATCCATGTCAGAAAGGGGTCCTGCCTGCGCTCGCAAGCAATCTGGTTCGCAACACTGGCACCTAAAGCTAGGTTACTAAGGAAAAAGGGCAACCTAAAAACAAAGAATACTCCTAAACCAGGAATACGTTCTCTGTTTCTGTGCTGAAACTCAGTGATGCCTACAGATGTAGTTCTAATATAATTTTAGGCAGCTTCTTAGCAGAATATTGCAAAACATGTTTTAGTCTTAGAGCCACACGTGTCTCCTCTCAATACAGAATTTACTGTTTCTTCAATTCTTTTAAATCAGTCAATTTGGTTCTGAAGTCTACAACCATCATTAGCTTTCAAAACTAGAGTGTGAAGCTTCCTTCCCATTGCCTCTAGGATAAATCTGGGACACAACTCAGAGCAATTAACAGGAAAAAGCTGCTATCTTACCAACTTGAGGGTTCTGCTAACAGCTGTTCAAACCATTTTTCCCCCCTCTTAGAAGTTTCTTTAATTCATAAATCTGGATAGAAAGAAGATTACTTCTAAACATTCTTAAACAGAGAAAAATGTAGTCTGTTCACTGAAAAAGGAAAAAAATCCTAAGCTTTAATCTGGGAAATAAAAAAGTAAATTAGTCTTACCCTTTCAATACTGTGCTGTAAACGTAGTTTCATCCTTACAACCTCCTGTTGTTTAAATAGTTCCTTAAGTGGGTCAGACAGTGATGGAGGTGGTGTAATCTGAGGAGAGTTTTATAAATAGTATAGTGAATATGTATTTAACATGTTTAGCATTGCTTATGTGAGCTATTAAAAAAGACCCAAGAAACAATAAGCAAGACATTTTTAAAGAAAAAGATGAGGTTTTTACTTTCCATTAATTACGCAAATTCAATGTGTTTGCAATATAAGGTTTTAAGGATTCCATACCACAAAATTAATAAACCCAAGTGAAAATGGCATTTCAAGCTGTTTAGTGCTTTTAACCAGTCATTATCAGCATTCCATAGCTGTTCTTTTTAAAAGGCTATACTGTAAGAATACAACTTGCTTTCAGTTTTAAAGACTCTTTAAAGCACAGCTGTTCATTCTGAGAGGATAAAAACTGCCTAGCAAAAGGCATGAGCGAAGCAAAAAAAGAAAAGTATTGCTAAAAAACCCCCAAACCACTTGATATATTCATACAGAAGCAATAGCATTTTATAGTGCACAAAAGATAACCAACCATACTCCTAATCTTGCAATCACACAGAACACAGGCAGGCGCAAGAAAGTAGACCAGAGCCCCAGACAGTGGCTTGAAAAAGCGTTTCTTCCTGTCAGTTATTCAAATAAGTTTTTTAAAAAACCTTATTCCTTAAGAAGAAAATAATTTTAAAAATCAAATAGACTTGAGTGACATATCAATGCTGTTACTGATCTGCTACACTATAAACATTTTGCATCTTTAGTCAACTACAGTAAACAACCAGAATTGCCGTCTGGCCTGAGCTGTATGACAAACACTGACAAGGCACCTGGAGCCCTCCTGGCAACTGCAGAAATCAGATGCTTTTTGAGAATAATAAACATCTTGGGAGTTTTAAGGCTCCACCCAAAGTTTACTTTTCTTCATGCCACTTCTGTCAGCATGGGTTTTAAGAGCACTGATACTGCTTTGGGAAGACCTATTCAAACTACACGAAACACTACCTACTACCACGGATACTCAAAAACCACAGCTCAAACACGTATCTGCAGTTACTATACCCTACCTTGAGCCTAACACAAACATAAATAATTCTCTTCAATAAAATAGATCCTTCAGCTGTCAAGAAGTAATAAATCCCTTATGGCAATACAGACACACTGTTGATTAAACGAGATTATTAGTATCAATCTTGCATCTAGACATTCCAGTAACAAACTGATTTATCTACCAGAAATGCCTGAATTATTATTATATTGCAAAATTATTTCAGGACAATTTTTTCCCCAACTGGAAGTTAGCCAATGTCTTTGGAATTAAAGAACATAATGAATAACTAATTGCAGTTCATTCCTTAAATTATTATATGGTATAAAATGACATTAAACTCCTTCATATTTCAAGCTATGGAACAGGATACACTTCCTAGTATATACATTTTTCTGGATACATTTTTCTTAGTGAAACCAGTTTGGCTCTCAAACCAGTAATATTTATGGCATATGCCATTTTGTGTAAGTCATCAGTATTAAAACCAAACATATCCCCTATAGTCTAGTTTTTCCTGAAAACTTTGCATTCATGGTATACTACAACAGTGCTGTCACAGTCTTTCAGTAAAATAAGACAAGATGCTTGTAAGTAATACCAGCTTCAATTTTAATAAACGCCAAAACATCTCCCAAAATCTCACAGAGAAGCACACACAGTAAGAAGCAAGACAGACAATCTGCCTATAAATAATCTTTGGGTTTATGCACCTAAATTTTCCAGAAATAAAGATTTCAGAGTTGGCAAGCATTCATATCACCTGAACAATTTCACAGAATCATAGAATGGTCTGGGTAGGAAGACAGGACCCTAGGGGTCATCTAGTTCCAAGTGCCCTGCCATGTGCAGGGATGCCACTCGCTAGACCAGGTTACTCAAGGCCCCATCCAACCTGGCACTGAACACTTCCAGGGATGGGGCATACACAGCTTCTCTTGCCAACCTGTTCCGGTGTCTCACCACTCTCACAGTGAAGAATTTTTTTCCTAATATCTAATCTAAACCGGCCCTCTCTCAGTTTGAAGCCATTCACCCTTGTCCTGTCACTACATTTCCAATATTATAAAATGTTATTCCCTTAAATTTACAGACGGTTCAATTTTGCAACAGAAATAAGAATCAACACCGTAGAAATAACCTGGCAAGGAGCTGATCATCCAGACAGCAGACTTGTGTGGACTCTGTTTCAGCAGATTATGTTCAGCCCTGAACACAGACTACGTTCAGACTTGTGCGACACCGGCAGGTCTCAGTGACCCCAGCCATCCCTGCTGCCACTGGATACATCCATAAACTCTTCACTCCCGCCCAGCCCAGCACTGCCTGCCAAAATGTACAGCTAAATACAGGGCTAGGTTTGGTTACAGTCTTTTATGGAATGATCACTTTTTTCCTCTCTTCTTGGAAACTTGGGAAGAGTGACCCTCAGATTCTCAACAGTCTCAACACAGGATTGGGGTAGTCGCACACCACCTCCTGGAAATCCCACCTTGTGAACCAGCACTGGATTCAGACAAAGGAAACGGGTTTCTTTGAGACCAGAAAGTCTAACTTAGAAGTTCTGAGGCAGGAACAGCCAGAGGAGCCTCTCGGACCTTCTAGTCAAAGAGACTGTTCCTAAAGAGAACACAAGAACTGTGTAGGGAAAATACAAACACATAGGTTGGACTTGCAAGAACAGAGCATGAAACTGAACACCACAAAAAAAAGGTGCCCTCTGTTTTTTGTATAACCAAAATATCAAACTAGTGTCTTAAGGGCCCACACTCTACACAGAAGAGAGGGAAACAAAGGGCCCCTGCCTGCTTCAGAGAGTTCTCTGTTCCCAGTCTGAGAAATGACCCAGAAAAGCCAGACAGAACTTGGCCTAGTGCCTCTGCTCCACCTCACTTGGAGCCAGCCACTAGAGCAGGTTTGATTGGCAAGAGCTCATGTTCAAGACATGCCTTCCCTATCTCCAACACATCAATCAGCAACTTTCCTGCAGGCCCTGCATCCTTCAAAACAACTACAACAAGAGCATCAACACTTCACTCTATAAACCTTCAATCCCCATTTGTGCCTGCTACAGACCTCCACTCTTCTATGGCATCCAAACAACTGGCCTGCTCTAATGCTCTATTTCATGCATTTTGAAAACAAGTTTCTGGTAATACCCCTAAAATTAGATTTTACCACTTGAGTTTCTACAGCAATGCCAGGGGGACTGGGCAGAATCCCTTTTACTAGAAACACATCTGCTAGAGAGCCACTGGAGGCTGGCAGTGAATCATCGTGGTACCTCCTCTCAGCAGACAATACAGGTAAAGATGACTGAACCCTGTCGAACATATAGATGGAACGAACAATCTGAAAGGCAACAGAGCCAAGTACAACTTAAATGCACTCTATTAGAAGACTCAGATTTGTTTCCTTCTATTTTGAACTGATGTGATGTCTCCTACCTTATGTTTTGTATTTGCACTGTTGAGAGGGAAGCCACAATTAATACGTGAATACCCTCACAGCCTTAGGTGATCTGGGCTATAAATTACAATATATAAACAAGGCTGTGGAAATAAAGTTTTAGCACACCATCTCCTGGTTCCCACCTACAGCATGTTTGAAGTTCATCAGATAAACTACAGTGAATCATTAAAATTCCAAGGCAGAGAACAGTATGTTACACCAACCATCCGAGTCTCAGAGTGTCAGAGCTAAATATATGGTCTTCACATAGACCTACACAAAGGGATATCTGTAACACAGGAATAATTAAAGAGTATCTACTTTCTATGTAAATTGATGAGGCAAAAATTTGGTTAACAGAGAGTCATTAGAGAATCAAAGGAAAAACTGTAAAACAAACTCGACAGAAAGGTAATTTTACAGTTGCTTATTAAATTTTGCATTATAGGCATAACAACACGTTATTAATATTTCACCATTTCAGAGAGACTAGGCATAGCCTTTATTTTCACTTTGTTGGACACTGTGTACAATAAACGCTTATATCTGAGAATGAAATGATCCTTGGCTTAGCAATACTCCTTTCTATGGTATTTTTAACAGGAATTATTATGATTGTGATTTTCAATGGTGACAAAATAAAGTTATTAAACTGTGTACACAAGCGAACTGCAGATAAGTTAAATCTGAACTACTACTAACTTTTTTAGCAGTATCTCTTTTTCTGAAAGGAAACATGAAAACTTTAATCAAAATTGTACATTTACACAAGTGACAGCAATTAAATAAAGCACTTAGTCGCACTGGAGATTTTTCAGACAAACAAAACTGAATTGCTTAGAGTATCTTCTTATTTTGAACAAAACTCAGGCTTTTTCTTACTCTTTAATTCTAATGAAAACAACGACCAATTTCCTAATAATTTATTTTGGCTTCTCAGAATTTATCTTCTTCCTTTTTGCTTCTAGCAGCTTGGAATAAAAAGTTCCACCTGTTCTCTCTAGAATATTAACAGGACCATCAAAGCATATACAAAACAATTAACTGTTTAAAACATCATTACCATCAGAACATGTATGCGTAGGGAATCAGACCAGAAATCTAAATGAGACAAAAATCAGTAATTGTAATCCTTCAGTTACATTTTTACCTTTTTATCAACTTTTTTAAAAGAAGGTTTTCTTTTCAACAATTAATTAAAAGCCATTGATAATAGGAAGCGCACATCCATGTCTGATGTTTTCTGAACCTCCTACCTGAGATTTTGCCCTCCAATACCTAAATCTATTTACATTAACTGCAGAGTCCCTATTATACACAGTAATAGAGACAGGAAGGAATTATAAGGCAGGGCTTTAATATCAAGTCAGTAACTCTGCCTTCCTTACGGTGTCTACACACATTGCCATTTATGACAGGGAATTGAATTCTATTGCTCAGGCAGGAGATGGGCCAGGGAAAAATATATGCCATGCTTCTCTACTTTCCACTTATCCCAAATTAAGCACTGAAGTGTGATGCCCAAGCAGTAAGCTGTAGCTTGGAAACAGTACATACTTGACTAGCAGCAGCAGCTTGAATAAAAAAGATTTATGCCTCCAGTGATAAAGATGTTACAGAAGCTGCAACAGCTACTGAGAAAGATTTGCAGACTTGGGAAGGCTGACAGCCTGGTACATTGTGGCAAAGCTTGTCCCTGGTTCACTTACAGACCAAGTAAAAGATTCATCTCACCCACATCTTTCCTCAGACTATAACTGGCCTACTAATTCCAGAAAATGAGAACAAACAGCTTGTAGAGGGAATTATGACTACCTGCGTAATGAAGGAAGCATTTTTAAATTTACACATTAAATTTCTATTCATTGCTTCATCAAAAAAAAATCTTCAACTCTACTTGAAAAAGCTAAAGCTTTTTTACTCTCAAGTAAGGGTGACAAGCTGACATAATAACTTGTCCATTCAGAAATGGAGCGCTTAGAACTAAACAAGTGTCTCTGAACTACAGATGTTCTTCAGTAAAAAGGAAAAAGCCTTGACATTATTTAATAAAATCATGGATACTTTAGATTGATGGATTATAAAAGCCAGGACACAGCAGATTATATCTGCTGCTTTTGAGATAGCTGGCAGGCACTCTCCTACTTAAAACATTTGGTGATGGACTTTGTATTTTGAAGCACTGCACATCACCCCCCTCCAAATGAAACAGCTTTGACTAATTAGTTTTAACCGAATTATTGACAGCAGAAATGCAGAAAAGCTCTCAATAATTGACTTCACTTCTGAAAGAGTAGGCTTTACATACTATGAAATATAGTATTTGCCTGTGTGCCCTTGATAGGTGTCATACACTGTTTGTCTTATAAAGACTGTGAAACCACTGTTTATATTTCCACTGAATGGGGCTTTTAAATATGATGCTATTCGTCAACATTAATTTGACATATGTCAGCTTACTGTTTTCAGGAGAATACTCAGAAGCAAGTTAGGAAGAATACAGAAGTTACAGAAATAAAACCAAAACATGCCTTTCATTGTACTGTGTACTGGAAGACCATGTTACTTACAGTTGGGATGCATATCTTGCTCAAGGGATTGCCATCCAACAGGTAGGAGCCATTGAAGGTCACATATTCATCGTAATATTGAGGTGCCTGAGGAATAACACTGCACAGCAATTTACGCTTCTCTTCTATTTTCTTCCTTATGTGCAAGTACTCAAAATAGGGGTTTGCTCTCTCAGAACTGTATGGCTGAATCTCTTCAAGTTTCAAAGAATCAACAATAGCTGCCAGCGACTGCTGGGTCTTCTCCTTGGCCTGCAGCAAAGAAGGGTTTGCTTGCACAGGCTGAGGCACACGTGACACCTTCCTTTTACGTGGATGATGGACCTGAGCATCATCATCTTCAGTTAATCTAATTCTTGCTTTCATAGATGCTAATGATTCAGACTCTTTTTCTGATGTTTGTGTGCAGCCAAGAGGATTCTGCTTGCCCTGGTTAGCAAGCAAATTTGCTCTGTTCCTCGTGATTCTTTGAGGTACTTCTTGCTGTTCCATCTTCTGATCCTCAGCAACTTCTTCTTCTACTTTAACTATTTGGCTGTATTTATGCACCTCTTCCTGTGTAATCTGTTGCGAACTATTTTCCAAGTTGGATAGAGAGGAGCACTGTGGTGGATCATCTACCAACACGTGTTCTCTGTCTGCGGTGCAGGGGCTTTTATTAACCAATTCGTTTGTAATTCCCTTTGACATGCCTGAACTTAGTTCACAGATATCAGCATTGGCTTTACTATCAACAACATGCACAGAGATCAGCTTTTCCTGTTGGTCTTTTTCATTTCTAACATCTGAATTATCTGCTGTGTTACCATCCACTTCACTCAGTGCATTCTTACAAACAACTTTACTGAATGAGTATGAATTCACATTGAACTGTGAACTGCTATCACTGTCAGGACTATCTTTCTCTAATGGTACCACTGGTAAATCATTCACCCTTTCATAGCTCTGTGAAACATCCTTTGCAGAACTCTCAGAATATACAACAATGGGTGCATGAGTCTTCTTCATGTTTGAAGGGAAGAAAGCATTTTCCAGCTCTCTGGTACTAGTAGCGTCCGTATCCAAAGCAGAAGCTGTAGTCTGAACTAGATTTTGCTGCTGTACAAATGATGAATCTTGACTGCTAATGCCTGGTAAAGAAACATGTTTTGACACAGCTGGAAGTGGCTGGATAGGTAAAGAACAAGGCGACTGTGAAGGCAAAAATGATGCTGATTCTTGAGAACTGGAATTTCCCTTAATTTCAGCATGCTGAGGCAAAAATTCAGATTCTTGTTGCTCTTTTAATGTCCTGCTCTCAGAATTATGCACTGCTATAATGCTTTTAGTATCTTGCTCTGATACACCACAACCTGAGCTGTTAAACTCATTGTTTAATGAACTAAGTCTGTCAAAAGGCACATCCCATGCTTTGGTTTGCTGAGTCACACCACTTTGACTACATGGCTCTAAATGCACGTTAGAGTCTTCTGAAGGGCTCATCTGAGCAATATCTTTAATGGTACTTGTCCCCGTTGCTGCCTGCTTGTTGGTACCAGCTCCATTTGGAGATGATGTGAAGTTCGGCTGCAGAACAGTCACACTACTTTGAAAATCTCTTTCGAGTGTGCTACACGGCAGTTCTGGTTTAGGAGAAGCGCTACCATAAGTCTGAACTGACAGCAGAGAGTTCTGGTTGTTTTCTTCTGATATTCGAGGCTGTTTGCTGTGCTCAGAAACTGCAGCAGGCATGCTGCATCGTCGAACCTCTATAACAGGCCTACACTCATTTAAAACCAACTTAACATCTTCGACAGATGCTGATCTAACGTACATTTGTGGGAGCCTGTTTGTGAAAGGTGGCTTAATGCGATCTGGCAGCTCAGCAAGACCATCGGCCTCTTTTTCACCAAGGGCGGGTGATTTGGCACTTGCCAAAAATGGTGACTGCGAAAAAGACATTTGGGAATCAGAACCTTCTGGCATAAAGTCCGAATCATATTCCATTGCAGGCCTTGGAGTAGTTACTGTGGTATGGCAAGAATCCTCAGAGCTTGCAACAGAAACCATGGACACTGACCGGGAGCTCAGTCCCATCTTTTCACTTTCTGATTTGGGGGATCTACTTAAATTATCTAAGGCCAATGAAGGCTTTGCAACACTGACAGTTCTCATATCTACTGACTGTGATCTATTACTTGTAGCATCTTTCTGCTGTTTTTCCTTCATACCAACATCTGGCAACTCTGAACTTTTTGAACGAATCAGCTCTTTGCCTTTTACTTCAGGTAATGAGTGTTTGGGTTTTTCCTTCATTTTGTTATGTTCTGAACAAGTGCGGTTTCTCAAACGTTCCTTCTCTTTCTGTTTTATTTTTTCTTTATGCTTTCTATGCCACTGCTCTATTTCCAGATCTTTAAGGCTAAGCATTCTTTCGAAACTGGTTTGCATTAAATCATCATTGACTAATCTTTTTTCTTTAGGTCGAGCATCCTTTGGTGCAGGAGCTGGTTTAGGCTTAAGTTTCTCATGTTCAAATTTTAGTTTAAGCAAACTACTTGGATGCAGTTTATGCTTGTCTCGCTCTTTGTACCGGTCTATATCTTTATCTTTTTTATCTTTCTCTCTACCATCTGGAGTTTTCAACAAATCATCTTTTGGTTTTTCTTTCAAAGATGACAGTTTGTCATGAGCTGTTTTATTACTTTCTGTAATACTGCATCTCCTTTCCTCTTGCATGTGTTTTGAGTTTGCCAGTGATGAGGTCTCCTTGTCTTTGGATTTGTCTTTTTTTTCAAATTCCTTTTCTTTAGTTCTATTTTTTTCTGATTTAGTATATTCAGATTCTTTTTCAGACTGTTTGACTTTTCTTTCAGTACAGTGTTTTTCTTTGCCTTCAGCCCAATGCCTGTCTTTATCAGCCTTTTCTTTATCATGCTTCTTATCAGTTTTTTCTTTATTTCTTTCCTTGTCATCAACTTTTTTAAGAGTACCCATGCTTTTCACTTTATCATTTTCCTTATGGCACCTTTCTGCTTGCTGAAAACTGGACTTCTCCTTTACTTTCTCCGTATTTTCATTTACTTCTGCTTTTTCTTTCTCCATTTTGTATTCATGCTTCAACTTTTTCTCTTTTTCTCCATGTTTTCTTTCTGTCTTTTCAACATCTTTTTCTTTGGCTAAGAATCGCTTTTCTGTCTTTTCTTTATTTTCCTTTAAATTCTTTTCCTGCTTTTCAGTGTCTGTTTCTCTTTCTATTAAATGCACACTAGCTGTCTCATCTTTAGCACCAAAGCAGAACAATTCAATTTCTTTATCTGCAAGTGTAACTTCTTTTTCTTCTTTTGTATCTTTTATTTTTTCATCCTTGAGAAACTTCTCATTTTCCTTTTTGTTCTTCTCCTTCTCTTTCTCGTCTTTAGTACTTCTCTCTTTCTGGAACTGTCTCTCCTTAACTAGCTTATCTTCTTTTGCCACAGCTTTTTCTAGCTTTGATTTTCTGTCTGAAGAAAGAGATTCATGTTCTGTATTTAACAATGTATCATCATTTTCATCACTTTTGAAAAAGTTCTCTTTCCAAAATTCTCTGTCAAACTCAATACTTCTTTGAACCTCTTTATGTTTGTGTTTCTCCCTCTCTCCATCCTGTTCCTTTTTATGCTTTTCCTTTTCTCTTTCTTTGTGCCTTAATTTATGCTTTTTAAGTGTTTTACCTTCCTTGTCAATTTTTCTCAAAGTACACTCCGAATTCTCAAATGTTGAGCTATTATCTTCCTCTTTAATTTTAGGACTAGATTTTTCACCGAATTCCAAGTGAAAATCCTTTTGATGATGCTTGCTTTTTTCTTTGTGCTTGCAAGATTTGCCACTAGAACTTTCAACTAGATAATCAGAATCAGTGTTGTGATCATACCGAACTAATTCGGACTGCAATGTTATTTCAGAACCTCCTGGTGATAAGCAAGTTTTGGTGTTTTCTTGCTTTAATGGTGTTGACTGCTTTTCACTTAACCCACAGGGATGCTTCGGAGATTTTCCAGCAGTGATATGAAATAGATGCAAAGAAGAATCTTCTTTTGAGGTGAAAGACTTCTTAAAGGTTTCTTCCTCTCTAGCTTTATCTAAAGAATCTAACCCAGAAGTAGCTATATTTGTTACTCTAGCATTTTCTTTTTCTTGCTTTACTTCTTGATTCTCTTTATTTTTGCTCTGATTTTTTACTTTCCTTTTAACTTTGCCCTTTTGCTTGTGTTCATTGGTAACCATATATTCTTTCTTCACTCTGACATCAGAATTTGATGTCTCTGAAACAGAGCAAGGAGAGACTATCTTCTTGTCCTGAAGTATTTCTTCATCTGAACTTTCAGAACTTGAATACAGAACTCTAGATGGTTTCTGCTTTTTGTTTTTGAATGATTTTGAAAAGACAACTTTTTCTTGTTTCACAAATAAGCTGGTCTTTTCAACTTCAGTCTCATCTTCTTTCCTTGAGTCTTTTCTAAGAATATGCTTGTCATCAATCATTTTTTTCATTTCATCTTCATCATCATCTTTAAACTCATACTCATCTAGAGCAGATGGAAGTGGTGCCTTACTAGGGACCGTTTGTTTGCTGTTGTTGGCTACGGAGTCCTTTTCTGCTTCTGAATCAACATTCCCATCTACACTGGAAGGATTTACAGATGGAGCTTCTTCAGAATCTAGAGTAAGGAAACCAAAAATTAATTGAATACTGATGGGACACTTGTCACACGTCAGGACAAAAGAGTTCAGTTCAGCAGTCATCTCTTCACAAATGAAAAAAGAATAAAACCTACCTTAAACACACAACAAACTTTCTCACTAGAATTAAGCTTTTTAAGAGAAAACAGAAGGTCATGAAAACGAAGTTCTCCCCTCCTTTTACAGCTCTCACTTAGGCATGTAAAAATACTAATTAACATTTATATGTAATAAAAGTAATGCACTTCAAATTTTGGAACCCTCACCTATTGTGCATAATTCCTGTATAACCTCTTTCCCAGGGACAATACCCTACACAGACAGACTACTGAGGAATCACTTGCTAAACAGTAACAAGTTTCTATTACACACATGTAAAAATAATTGTCTTTTAAGATTTTCACTAAGCTGAAGTTGATTCTGTGAAGTGATGCCACAACTGTCCCTTAGAACAGAAGGACCATGTACTGTACTTCAGGTTATTCTAATGCCAAAAATGTTAACACTACATCAGAACATAGGGCAATATGACTTTTTCTTTCTTCAGGTATAGTGAAGCTTTGAATAGAAAACATTCCTAGGAGGTTGGGTTTTATTTATTTGTCTGGGAAAGAGAAACCAACTTCTACAATCATGTGACATGATGCTCTTCTTTATGTGCTTTTCACAGATCACAGAATATTTGAGGTTGGAAGGGACCTCTGGAGATCATCTCGTTCAACCCACTCTGCTCAAGCAGGGACACCCAGAGCCGGTTGCCCCAGGACCATGCCCAGAAGGATTTTGAATATCTCCAAGGACAGAGACTCCACAGTCTCCCTGGACAACCTCTGCCACTGCTTGGTCACCCTCACAGTGAAAAGAATGTTGCCTGTTCAGAGGGAACTTCCTGTGTTTCACTGTGCGCCCATTGCCTCTGGTCCTGTCACTGGGCACAAGTGACAAGAGCCCAGCTCTGTCCTCCTAGCACCCTCCCCTCAGGTATTTGTACACATCAACAAGGTCCCCCTGAGCCTTTGCTTTTCCGGGCTCTTCATCACCTTCCTGGCCCTTCCCTGGCCTCTCCCTATTATGTCAGTGTCTCTCTTGTACTGGGGAGCCCAGACCTGGACTCAGCACTGCAGCTGTGGCCTCATCAGTGCTGAGCAGAGGGGAAGGATCACCTCCCTCTATCTGCTGGCAGCATTCCTAATGCAGCCCAGGATACCACTGGCCTTCTTTGCAGCAAGGGCACATTGCTGGCTCATGGTCAAGCTGGTGTTGCTCACCACGACCCAGGGCCATTTCTGCGAAGCCACTTTCCCAGCTGGTCAGATCCCAGCCTGCACCACTGCTTGGATGGTTGTTCCTCCTCAGCTGCAGGACTCTGCACTTCCCCTTGTTGAACTACATGAGATTCCCACGAGTCCATTTCTCCAACATGACAAGGTTCCTCTGGATGGCAGCACAACCCTCTGGTGCACCACTCATTCCTCCTTAGAACTCCCGGTTCTGTGCCATTAGGAAACTTCCCGGTGGTACACTCTACCCCAACCACCAATGAAGGTGTTAAACAGGAGCCGACCCAGTATTGATCCAAGGTGCACAGGCAGTTACTGGCCTCCAAATAAACTTTGTGCCACTAATCACCACCCTTGTGGCCCAGACATTCAGCCAGTTTTCAATTCTGAATCACTGAAGATTCTGTGAAAGCCAAATGAAAAGTTCCTGTCTGGCACTCAAGTAAGTTACTCATGGTCAAGAATCTTTTGCTTCTGAGGCAACAATTCTTTCTGTGCTCCAAGAGGTGTTACATACTCCTCAATCTGCAGAAATACAGGAGGGGCCACGAATTACTGCCTCCACTTCAGCAAGTCAGCTACCTGGTCACCCATAGAAACCAGTGGTTCCCCCACTGGCAGGGACTTTCCTACACTAAGTTACACCCATGTGAAACACTGACTCCCTGATTCATCTACTAAAGGTGGAGAATAAGTGACTTTGGGGATATTTTTCACCATGAAAACATCTCAGAAAACACCCTGTATCATAAAAAATATGGTGTTTTCCTCTATACCTTTCTCTGGTAAAACCATCATTCTGATATAGAGTTGATTTGCAAAGTGGGAATAGCTTATTAAAGACAGAGAGAAAAGAAAAAAAAAATCAGAATACACATTTCAGATAATTCAACTGAAAAATTTAACAAACTACCTCTAAAAATAAAAGTGGAAGACAACCTTAGCAATATCAGTTGTTACCTGCAGCAAGTCTTAATAGCTAACACTATGCAAAAGATTAAAGCCACTTAACCTCAGGTATAATGATGCATTTAAGTATGCAACTAAATAGCTACTTTTACCTGAGCAACTGTCCTCATCATCAGATATGGGCACCTCCCTTTTCAATAGCATTTCCAATTCTTCAGTTTCAGCAACATCAACAGGTCTCTCCCCATGCTTATTGGCTTGAAATGGATTTCCACCATGTCGAAGCAACAGCTTCACAATCTGCAGCATTAAATAAATTAACTTTTAGGTTATCCACAACATGTTACTTGACCAACATAAAAATCCCCTGTCGCACACGAAATGTGAGTAACATGATATCCAATCCCAAGTCCTATCTATGACACTGAGACTGGAAAGCAAGACTTCAGCAACTAAAATGCAAAGTTCAGGCAGTGTATATACATAGTCTGCTCTTTAAAGGAAGTGGAGGGGAAGACTAGAGACAGCTGTCCTCTGTTACACAGACACAGCACCACTATAAAAGAAAGCAACAGACGCCTTTTGTTCTTGCTGTTCCAGCATTTCTTCACACAATTCATCTGGTTCCCCACCTACCAGGCTCTCTACTCCTCTGCACTTGATTCACCCTCTTGCTCCAAATTTTATCGCACTTAAATAAGGAACAGATAAAGTTTTACGAGTCGCAGTACTATTGGTTTCCACAGCAGTTCCAAAAAGCCCTGAGAGAGATCCTAGTATCTTACTGGAGGAACAAACTACCCCAACCCGCAACTGCATGCGATAAATCAAAATCATCAACTTCTCCATCATCAAGGGCAACAAGTTGTTAATGCTACAGTGATACCAAGGCCACTGCACTTTCAGCACAGTGTCCAGTATTAATTACTTGTTTTCCCCTATGTGGTAAGAATAGGGACATTCAGCTGACAGTGATACCTTAACAGGAAGCTTCAGAATTACTCTGTTACGTAATGTCAGTGAGATGGCCACAGGTATCTGTACCGAGACCAGACAAGCAAGAGGTCCTGTTCTCCAAGACTCTACTAAAACTCTACAAAAGCTTGATCTAAAGACCCAAGATCTTTGTTTAGATACCTATAAAAAGAAGTTACTAAACAGCTAATAAAAAAATTCCCAACAGATAATCATAATTAATTTCTCTAGCTTTTCCAGAAAAACCTTTCAAACTGAACATCTTGTTTGGAAAGTGTACTTGATTCAAGGATGTATTCTACCTTTTGCTTTATACAACAGGTCACACACAGAGTAATGAAATAAAATATACATAAAGAGAAAGCAGAGTCATTTCTGCATCTTATTTGCAGAAATTAAGACCAAATTTAGAAGCTAATGTAAAATACCTACGGAGCTCCATTTATCTTCTCCACTAAGTGCTGATTGGTAAATTTTAAAAAGTAGTAAGAATATATATACATCAATTCTCTATTTCAATGCCATAAATAATATACAGGAAGAAATATAGGACATATACCTTTAAATATTTATAAACACGTATGTATAATATACACAAATCCATAGTATACTGTTAGGAGACATTTTTCTTTTGAGAATTCCATACAGTAAAAGTTTCTCCAAAAAAGTCACTGAAGTGTTTATTTACTAAGAAAGTAAAGGTGAAACTTTTAAACATTTAAGATAACAGATATTGGTAGAAAATATCTGGCAGAAGTCAGATGAAACAAAGACAATCAGAAAAACTTTAAAATGCTCCCAAAACAGCAGAAGTAGAACTATAAGACTGTACGACTACAACAAGGACAGTTAAGATTTGTTCTGAAGCTTCAGCATTTCAACCCATGTATCTATCCCCCTCCCACTCTCCCAGAACACTCACGTTTCTATGCCCACTACTAGCAGAATCATGAAGTGGGGTATCATCATCCAGGCCCTGCGTGTTCACGTCAGCTCCCGCAGCTATCAGAACTTTAGCAACATCGTAGTAACCAACATTACAAGCTTCATGCAGTGGTGTCCAGCCTAGAGTGAAGAATGGTAGGTTTAAGACCGAAAGATCAAAGATCTGGGTTTTTCCTCCTGTGCTATAGATCTCTATTGCCTCCAAACATTTCAAAACACTCTCACACAGTGCTTGGCAGGACAGCAACACCATCCGTCTGATGAACAACACATGCTTTATCAACTTTAAACCTCACGCCAAATTCCAAATTTTTCTGAGATTAAACTGAATGCTGGAATTGCAAATCAAATAGTAAAAGACAAAATCTGGCATAAAATCCCCAGGCTAAACATGTTAGAGATTCTTTGACTAGTAAACATCTGAACTGTGTTAAGTGTATCTATAAATAATTTAATTCTATATGGAAGCAGTTTAAAAACCACACTACTGGAAAAAATAAGTATGGCAAATTACCATAAACAGCACTCCTTTAGAGCTACTGAACATATACTAGGAATCATTAACAACATTTTGCAGCTAGATAATAAGCTATTAATAAATAGTGACAGAGAACTGATTCCTGGTATTTCCCAGAACAGTAGTAATTTTTTGCAATTTTGATTTCCACAAGTTCAGCGCTCATCTTCTGTAGCAGAGCGTCAATTGAAGGCGACAACCCACACGCTGTATTCCTTACCTCAACTTCCTCTCCCCAGCTTGATGACTTCCACTTCATAGCTGACCTGAACTGCTATTGATGCCTTCTCAAAGCCCAGTTCTGGGGAGGCATTCAACTTTTGTTTCCAATATAACCAGTACAAGTCTGGAACAGTTTATTCATGTGAACTCTGTGTCTAATCAGTAGCAGTCTTGTACATCCATGAAGTGGAGGTACAAAAAACCCCTAACTTATCTAATCCCTCAGTAATGGGGAGTCTCATCTTCATCTTTCACTCAACTTCCAAGCTGCCACTCATTTAAATTTTAAAAAAAGCTAAAAAAAAAAAAAAAAAGAAAAAAAAGAAAAAGGGGAAAAAAAGAAAAAATCTTCTAAGTTATTCTAGAGCAAAACATTTCTTTCTGTTCTTCATACACTAAATTTCCTCTTCAATCACCACTTGGGTTACTCACTTCCAGCACTGTCTGGCTACCACCTCCTTCTTTCCATTTTCTTGTCACTTGCCCCTTTCATACTCACCCAACATAACACTCTTCAGCTCTCAGCCCTCTGATCCCTGTCTTTTATTCTCTGTATTAATTATCTCTGTAATTTATTTTTCTCCATGTTGTACTGCTTTGCTTTTCCATCCTTTCACAACGTCCAGCCTGCCAAGTCTAGTGCTGGCTTGCTGTCAATATCTGTTTCCTTTACTCTTGTTCTCACATGGCAGTATCATTCTGGCAGATATCCCATGAGCAGGGTTACTTCCTCCATTACTAATTCATTTTCTGCTCCTTTAGTTCTGCCAAATCCTTAGCTAAAAAACTCTAATTCTCTAAACTACACTGCATCCTAAATTCCTACTTTTCTCCACTCATGACTCACTGCTTCAATCCTCCCCCTCTTCTTGACTTCTCCCTCTGCACAGTATTTTGAAGTTCAGCCATCTCTGCTTCTCACTTTGGATTACCAAAAGAAAAATATCTCACTTGATCCCAAACATTTCCTCCAGAATTTTGAATGAAGTCCCCAACCACTTGCTTCCAACTGATTCTCAGAACCAGATCTCAGCCATCGTCCTCTTCCTTTCATTTGCCTTTAAAATGAAGTATCTGCACTAGGTCAGACTGGGATGAAGCTCTGAAGTTAACTTCCTTCAGAGCAGCCCATGCCGTGCTGTGCCCTGCATTTGGGGCTATATACCAGTACTCACAGCACACCGGGGTTTTGGCTACTCCTGAACAGGGCTTGTGAAGTGTCATGGTTTTCTCTCTCCCTCCTCCTGCACAAGAGGTTGGGAGGGGACATAGGCAGGACAGCTGACACAAATGTATATCCCATACCACAGGATGTCACGCAATAAAAGCTCAGTGAAAGGAGAAGGAAGGCGGGTTGTTTATATGTAATGGCATTTATCTTCCCAAGCATCTGTTACACCTGCTGAGGCCCTGCTTCCTGGGAACTGACTGAACATTTGCCTGACGATGGGAAGTAGTGAATGAATTCCTCTTTTTCCTTTGCTTGCACATGCAGCTTTTGCTTTTCTTATTGAATGGTCTTTAACTCAACCTACAAGGGCTTTTTTCCATCTTATTTTCTCCCCACACCTTGTTGAAGAAGGGAAGTAAGAGAGCAGCTTGGGTGGGTGTCTGGCAGCCTGCCAAGGTCAACCCACTACATCTCTTCTTGAAGGGTTTCTATTATTCTCCTTGTGATTTCTATAGGCCTGTCTTTCTCCTGAACCTCCCCCTCCTTTTCTAAAATTGCTCTTGTCAACAAGTTCTTTTCAACTCCCCTCTCAACTTTGAAGATCTCACAGTGTTCTACTTCTGCTTGTTTTCTTCTCTTCCTCTATGTGCCAGTCCTGGGCAGCTTCATGTTCAAACCCAAATTCAGCTACCCCCTGCAAATCAAGAAATTGCCAGTCTATTTCTTACCTTAAAGTCAAGACTTCAGTTCATCTCATTATCTTCTCTTTATGTCAAGTTTGAAGAACTTTATGTCAAGTTTGAAGAACTAATTGTTCTATATAGTTCTTAGTTTCTCCCAAAGGGGCCTGCTACCTCAACTCCTCTCAACCATTCCCACTGAGAACATAATTCATACCCATAAACCAAAACCCATAAACCTAAAAATATTGTATATGTTACAACCTAACAAAGCTCATCAATCACTGCTGAAATCACAGCAAATACTGACATATCAAAGCTGTCATTAATCCAGCAGGGCAAGATGACAAGCGCAGCTATACCACTCTCATCTGCCTTGGTGCATATCAGCTGCCCCAGTGAAGACAGTGCACATCACAGTGCCACCACCTTCACCACTACTAAACTTTGCATCTCCTCACGCAGCCCACAGTCTCACCATTTCACTTTGCCCAGCATAATCCTACAAAATTCAGCAAGTGTGCACATATTTCTGTAAATACCTACTGTGCAAAGGCCCTGGACACAGCTGAAACCTCTGGCCATTATTATATTGTTCTAATAATACACTATATACTATAGTGTCCCAGTACTACCACTGCCATGGGAAATGAAAAACACAATTTGAGAATTTCTATGAAGTTACATTTTTTCATTTGCATACAACACGAACCGAAAGGAAACCTCCGTTAAGAACTTCAGTGTTACTTTTAATTTATACAGTTAAGAGTACTTGTATTAACTTACCTGCAAAATCTTTTACATTTACATTTGCACCTAATCTGATTAGCTCCTTGACCTGTTTAACATCCCCTCGAATTGCTGCCATATGTAGAGGAGTTTCCCCTCGTTCGTTTCTCTTGTTAACTTTGTCTTTTTGTCTTGAAGAAGAGGTTGGAGTTTTCTTTTGTGTTGGTGTTGTTTGTAAGGAATGATTTAAGGTGGAATCTATAAAACAAGTTTTTAAATGGTCACTGTTAAGTTAATTAAAATGAAGTGAAGTAAAAAGATTGTCAACACTTGCCTTCAAAGGTAACAATGATCAGTGAACAATTATATGTAAATAAAAGACATTTCACCCTTCACATGAATCAACAAAATGCTGATTTTCCATCTGAAAAAGGGCATTTTGCAAAATCTTACTGTTTTAAGCAAGTTTCTAGGACAGATGAAGTCTATCCAAACTACAAGGTTCACATACTCTGGTACAAATTCTGCTGAATCAAGACAAAGCGTGATCACACAGATTACTGCTTCCCCTTCCTCCAGCAAAATTCCACTGTATTTTTAGGTAGTGGGATGCCAGTTTAAGGAATTACAGTCTGGGTACATAAATCCTCAGCTGTACCAACACAGCTGGGTGGACTGGATAGTTCCTTAAGGAAACCTTAAGCCATTTGCTTTTAAACAGCAATTTTGTAAAAACTTTACACCTGTAGAACATATACATACATAAAAATTTTTTAAAATACAGCTGGACCAAGGACGATTTGAAATGGTGAATTAAAACCAAGATGTCTCCCCTCTCCCACTAAATCCTGGGGAAGTGATCCCATTTCCTCCTAAATTAAAATCCTGCTTCAAAGTGAGACAATAAGGTAATAGTTAAGCTTCAATTAAAAAAAAAAAAAAAGAAAGCATTTCAGGCTTTAAACAATCCATAAAGGAAGAAATCTTCAATTTTTACAGCTATCATAGTGCAAAGCTTTTCACATAAATACAGAAGATCAAGAATTTTTCATCAGATTACTCATCCAGGTGAAGTAAGTTTTAACAGAGGTATGAATGATTTAAAATATGTGAAAAAAAATCACAGATTCTTGAGAAACATCAGGGTTCAGAACATTCTGACTAGGACAGAATTAAACAGGCAAGAAGAAGAAAATTGTTAACTTTGTAAGATCACCTGGACTGTTGTCTCTTGCTGTCATCTGCATGAGAAGTGCCATCTGTTTGCGCTCTGACAGAGGGTAACCAAAAAGAATGCTAACCGGTGCTGATTTCTTATTCCCAGCATCCTTCTTCATTTTCTTTTTCTCCGGACCTTCCTTCTCTAGAAATAGGAACATTTAAAGACTCAAACTGCTGTTCCATCAGAGTATTTCTCTAGAAATAAAACCATCCTCTTAAGGTCTGTAAACTCGTGATCGGTGGCAGGTGATGAAAAACAGAAATTACACCTCTAACTTACTTCATTTGCATTAGCGCTGGTCACCTGTTCTAATCATATCAGGATAATAAGCTACTGAGATAAAGCACTTAAAGCAGTAAGCAGGATTACCAAAAAATTCTAAAAGATGAAAAACCTGTTTCACAGCAGGAATGCTGTGTATGTCACAAGTCTAATTCTCAGAGATTAAAGTCATGCACACAGAAAATTCTGTAAAACCAGCTGGTCAGCTTTCAGCATTGAATACAGATCTGAGACTATGCTCTCTTCTACTTCTCTCAAGACACCATGTTAAAAATTAGGAAAAGACTATTTAATATTGGTATCTTCTAAGTAATTGGTTAAAAGATTGTTTCTCTCAAACTAATTCTGTTATTTTATCTTAAAGCAATTTATTCTCCAGAATTCATATCCTTCAAAAACATACAGCTATTTTATACACATAACTTCTTTCCTTTTATCAATATTTACGGAAGCTGTTTAATATTTCATCTACATGTTTTAAACTAGGAGCTAAAATTACACATCTGAATAAACACATCAAAAACAAAACCAAAACGCCCATGAAAACCAAGAAATCCTGTCATCTGCAAAAGCAGAAAACCTTAAAGGACTCCACTGAGGAAAACTTCTTTGACCTTCTGCAGAGAGGTAAAAATTAGAAGCTTAAGTCTCTTTGAGGTTCCTAGTTATCTTTTCACTTTCTACAATTCTGCCTTCTTTCTTGTTTCATTCGTTTCCTTTCAACTCATTTTCTGCCTTCCTAGCCTTCTCTAAATCTCATTTTCTAGGCCTAATTACAGACACAAGCTCTACTAACGCAATGCTCTTGAGGCACGGGAAGGCACATCAACAATTCTTATCCTGAATTCCATACTGACCTGTAAGAAATACATGATTTCACAGGCTAAACAATTACAAGTAAGGGTATTTTCAAGAATGGAAAGTTACATACCTATGTACATATTTTAAAAACCTCTATGAATTTAACCATCATGTTTAAAAAGGAAACAAGACCCTCTTACAGAATCATATGATGATTTGTTTCCTAAACCACAGGTAACTCATAGTCTTAAATATCTAAAATATTAATTCATTATCCAAATCAACACTATTTGTGTTGTGCCCTATTGGTAAAAACATCCGCATAGGAAAGCCAAAAAAACCTTTACAATAAATTTGTACTTTCAACTTTTTCACTGCAAGTATGCTGTTCTCTCTGCAAGGATAATGTACAGCACACTCTTTATTGACTAATTTAGTACTTCCATCAAAATAACATGTTTCAGATTGACCAGCATAATCAGCTGTTTCTTAACATATGCTATTTACTGCTCATGATTCTTTCCTTGAAAAAACACATTTATCTTCATTCTGAATTACTCCTTGCAATAATATGGCTATTTTCAGCTTGAGAAAATAATATATCAAAAGAAATGAAATAAAGCTTTTGATTATCTAGCTTTTACTCTTTTATCCATTGGGGTTGTCTGGGTTTTTTGGGTTTTGCCTCTTTTTTTTTTCATCAGCACAATTTATTCCTGTCTCATGTTCAGTGTTGCATTTCAGTGGAGGGGTAAATTATTCTTCTATTAACACTTTATTAACACAGTGTTTGCAAAGCATTTCTAGATCTTAGCAATTTAAAGTACCAAATAAGAATACAACTGTTCTCACCAAGTTATACTGTAATTATGCACTTACCACTGGAAAAGAGACACAGTTTTACTAAAATGGATATGAGACTTCCGATGTATTTTCAGTAAGTCTAAGCAGTTCAAGGAACAAAAACCAGTATGATCAACAAAAAACCTGAAAAAGTCTGAAGACTCTAGCAGGTGCACCTGCTAATCCATTTACTGGAGTATGTTCTGTACAAGGCTATTGCTTTTCCCCCCAAAGATCTCATGGATATGACCTGGTTCTGAGTGTACAAGGTAAAACAAAATAGGACAAGAGGACTGGAAGAAAGCCAAAAAAAAAAAAAAAAAAAATGGNAAGCCAAAAAAAAAAAAAAAAAAGAAAACTGAGTAGGGCATATAAAATAGAAAGTTTTATACATCAAAAAATAAATCAACGTTCCAAGACTGCCATCACACATTACACTATACTTAACAGGAAGAGACCAACTTAACATTTAGGAACTTCAACTTTTTAGCTATTCTTTGTCTTGTGGTAACAGGAAACTTTTCACAGCTGTGTACTTGACGTTTCTACAGTCTGAACAGTAATAACTTCCCTAATAGAGGAATAGTATCAGTTTAAGACATTAAGTTTAGGTAGAGTTTAATGTATAAAACTGACTGCTAAACTCAAATAGCTGGTTTGGTTTTTTGGTGGGTTTTTTTTTGGTGGGGGTTTTTTTGTTTGGTTGGTTTGTTTTTGTTTTGTTGTTTGGGGTTTTTTTTGGTTGGTTTCTTGGTTGTTGTTGGAGGTTTTTTGGGGGTTTTTTTTTGTTTTTTTTTTTTAACTTGAGAAAAGCTTTGAAATAGTGTATTGTAACACAGTTTGCAGATCGCTGAATTATGTACTGTACACATGGTTAACGATTTATGGGGCTNGAGCATTTTGCTTTCAGATTCTATGGAATACAAATACCTTCTTTTACATTAACATTCTCATGACTTTCTGCTGTTCTTCAGCAGTTAAAAATAGAACATAAGGGAATTTTTTACTTTTTATTAAAAAAATAAAAACAAGCACTCTTCAAGTGGCTTCATGTTTAACCACCTTCGTTGAATAAATGTCATAATACACAGCCAAATCCATCTGGACAGTATCTTTTTAAGATTTTCCCTTTGCAACACAAGCTTTGCACCGAACACTTAAAAAATTATTTTGAAATATTCAAGTTATGTGAAACAGGAATTTAGGAACACTTCAGCACTTATTTGTAAAAGAGCTCAATGAAATCCACTCACAATACTTAAAATGTACTGGCACGAGAAACACCAGAAACACTGGTGATTATTTTAGGATAATTTATACATGACAGATTTTGTCCCAGGCCAACCAATAATGTATCTGGTTTTTTGTTTGCTTTTTTTTTTTAAACTGGATAAATTACAAATACCCACTCGAGTAATTTTTAATGGTTTAGAAAATGAAATTATTATTAAATTATTATTTAATTATTGTTATTAAGTGTTATTATTAAATTATTATTAGTAATGTAATACGTGTATTTCTCAAAACAAATCATGCTAAACTAACAAAGTATTTCATTTGGTAAAATAATCACCTTAGTGGACAAAAGAAATTAAGGAAAAAAAACCCCAGTAAATTAAAACTTCAGGGCTCATGATAGTCTGTTTTCATGTGAAAGACTCCATCACAGTCCAAATTGTAAAGAATAACAGGATCAAAAACTAGGACCATGCAAAATTAAAATATGAACTGCTTGAAATAAATGCTATGAAGTTATAAGAACGAATGATACACAACCAAAGACTAATATGTTCATTGCTAATGACTGTAGAAGACAGGTCAAGGTAACTCTGCAGCTGATGAAGTTCAGAGTTACTCAGCTCTGCATGATCTTGGCAACGTGACTGAAGTTATTTTCCAAGAGAAACACATCATGACTGGCTCTGTTTCCTACCCTCAGGGAAAGAGAAAGCTCAGAATGTGATGCAGAGACCTCACAGTGCACTTAACAATGTGGAGATTTCAAGGTACTATTGTGATACCTAATTAATCAAGTTTATGACATATTTATTTAACAAAACCAACACACAAAACCAGCTCCCTTTCCTGCCTCTAGCCCAAACAACAATTAAATAAACTTGTTATAGTTGAACAATAAGCCCAAATCCAGCAAGCAGTGTGTGAACAGTCTCTTCAACACCCCCACTAACCACTCTAACTATGGGAAGCACAGAAATTGTGTTACTGTGATGTACCCATGCAACATGAAGAGGTCAGTTGTTTTGCACTTCCAGATGTCAACTAAGTGCTAGAAGAAGTATGACTGTGCCACATTTGGACTACTTTAAAGACTGAAATTGAAGGGGTCAGAAAACAAAACCAAGATCCTACTACAAACAGTAAATCTGGAGAACATAATTTCCAAGAAAGATCAACAAATTACCACAGTCAGTGTATTTGTAACTCATGGCTGTTCCTGAATAATCAACTATGTAACAAGACTATCTTGACAATGAAAAGATTTTTAGGATCTGCAGTTATGTTTAATTATTGTGAAAAATTCAAATTTCTCTCTTTAGACTAATAAGAGAAAGCAAACAAATCTGCAAAATCAACACTTGTGGTTATTGGAATAAGAACAGTAGACAGAGGTTATTTAAAACTAACCAGATTATTTCAATAAATTAAGAAAATTCAAATAACTCTATTTAAGTAGTTTTAATAACTGATGGCTTTTCAATCAAATTATGGCTTTGGATTGGGAGACTTAAAATCAGAGAATTTATTTTAAAAGATATGAAAAATAATTCTGCTTTGACCATCCAATCCAGCAGTCTCAATCAAAGCTTGCATGTAGACTCCTCCCTAAGATTTACCTATAAATAGGTTAAAGCTATACCGCAGTATAAATAAATTTGTCTGCAGTATGTATACATTCTGCTAGCTTTTTGTGGTCGCTCTGACCAAGAATGGGGATGTCACAACAGAGCCCTCAGCTTAGGGTAGCCACCTCAACCAAGGGAGGGTCACAGACAGCCCCGCACAATGGAAGAAACACAACAGGATGCTGCTGATGAAGACAGGGACAGTGTCCTTCCAGGTGTGTCCTGTCCCCAGGGGCCTCTTCAGAAGGCCACGGCTCTCCTGGGACTCAAGCTGTCTTTCAGACCTGCGCAGACTTTGCAGCTACTTCAGCCACCTCAACTGGCATTGCAGGACTGCCTTTACGCACCTGAATGCAGCCTCCATGGGGACTAAATCATTAAGAAAGTAACTAACAGGCTCAATATTAAAATATTGAATACAAATTTGCTGCAGCATTTTCTTAGGAAAAAAAAAATTAAATTTATATATAGATAAAGAGGTGGGCTATAATTGTTCTAGACTCTTACAGTACTCTACAAATGCTGTTTGGTTTCAATCTTGCCGAAACTACTGGGTGTAAAATGTACTTTATGTATAGTGTTGCAGAAATCAAATAAAAAAAACCCCCAAACATTTCAGTGTTACATTAACATTCATTTTGGCTGTCCATGTTCATTATCAGTTGCAATATTTAGACAATACCTGAAACAAACAAACAAAAAAAGCCCACCAGAAAGAGGAGCAAAGGAGCAATTTCTACAAAAATCAGTAAAAAAAGGACAAAATTTTAGTTTACGGAAGACCCTGGAGATAGAAGGAAGCTCTAATGATGTAAAGCTCTAAAAATTAGGTATCCTCATTCTATGACTCAGTTACATGCCTAAACAGGATGAAATCCAAGCATCATGGAGTTCCTACAATCAGCTAGTAACCCTATCATGTATCTTGGGGATAAACCATTTATTAAACTATTAAATTTTTTATCCTCTAGCTACTTTTACAGCCTTTTTTTTTACTCAGACACATTTTTAAAGACCTTAAAGGTGATAAGAAGCTTTTCATCCCCTCTTCTTTTTCCCCCTCTGTCTCCAATTACACTCTAATTTCCAAAAACTTACTTTCTTCCTTCCCAACATTCTCGATTCTCTGCACACAGCTATCAGGGAGACACTTCTGTCAGAGGTAACAGTTTAGCTCACTGAGAGCAAACCTTTTCCATGTATAATGCCAAGTTTGTGCCAGAAGCAGCACTGCATTTCATGATCACTGATGTCAGTCCTAATCCATGTCAGTGACAAACTTGGCACCAATGTAAGTGTCTAATTCCCAGCGGTCTGATCTAATTGGATAGGCACAGAATCAGCATTACAGGAACAGTTTTTTCATCCTAGTAATGCTCCTGCTCTAACGTTTCTGGAAGGCTTATGCACCAAGTTTCCCACCTGCAAAAGGGAGGTTGCTCTTACCTCCTTACCTCAGCAGAAATGAAATGTTTGTCAAGCTGTGATGTTTGCTACCACAGCTAAGAGCCACGTGCCTTCTACTTTTATGTTAAATATTTCTTGCCTGTACTTGAACTGTCTGTTTCACCTCCCTGCTACAGCTTGTGACAAAAAGATTTTGTAGTGTGAGCATTGTCTTATTGTGCACATCTAAGTGTCTGAAGTAATCAATCTTGTTTATGGCAGCTGTGACAATAGAGGCTATAGCAAAAGACACACAAAAAGTTCTGCTACTTTACAAGATGCTTGTGACAATGACTTATTTAGAGTTGATGGGGGTGGGGAGACATGACAAAAGATCTTCAACACAGAAAACTTCTGATAAATACTACATATTACATCTACATACATTTATTTCCATTATGAAAAAACAGTTATGGTCTAATACCAAGCAAAAATTTTAATAAAGCAGATGTTGGGAGCATACTTCTAATTTAGACATGGTCTTTTCAGATTCAAGTGGTATCGTGAATAGCGTAAGACTCACAAATGCTGTAAAACCACTGAAAACAGAACTAAGCTAGGAGCATTGTTTTGTAATGTGACTATTTCAACATGGATTTCATACTACAGTCTCTTTACAGTAATAAAAATATGTATGTATTATCAAGGAGCCAAATCTTCTGCATGAAATCAATCCTGAACAAAAATTAAACACATACTGAGGTATACGCCTCTTATCTTGCATTTAAATCTCAGCATATTAAGGGAACTACCCGGTCATGAAAATATTCAAATGTACAATAAGCAATGTATAAAAAACTGTAGCACTGAGCCTTAGAGAAATTTGGGAACATGCGTTCTGCTGGCCATGGACACTGTTTGGTTATCAACTGAACTATTACTGAACTATTATTGCACAGTGACATAGATACTTAATTACCTAAACCCAGAGATAACTGTACCTCTTGGAATGTATCCAGCTCCCTCCATCATGATTTGAAAAGAACTGTGTTAAGAATGGTAGTTTGAAGCCTTGAAATCAGTTCTAATAGAGTAAGCTTAAGCTGGGAAGAACTACTCAGCCTGTGCAGAAAAGGTACAGATCATAGGAACTTAAACTGAAAGGAAAGTGTGCTCTCCATGACTAGTTTAGTTAGCTCTGCCACCTTAGCAACCTTTTTTAATATGAAGAACAGTACATCTACCAATCTATTTGATGCTCCCTCCCAAAAAAGGCTATGAAAGGCTGACAGCTGTGTCTCAAATCAAGGTACTGACATGGTTTTTCATCCATTTACTCATTTAAACAAATGGACCTCTAGAGATGACAATACAAAGAAAGGTTTGTTACTGAAACAGAAGGAAAGAATGAGGTTAGGAAACAACTGGGGAATGTAGATCAACTATGGTGGCATGCTGGCCTTTGCTAATGACAGGATGAAAGCCTATCACAGTGAGATGCAACAATCAGAAGCAAGCAAGCAACTTTTATACTTAGTATTCTTTTTAAAGAGAAGAAAAAAAATCAATATAGAAACATATTATACAATTAATAAAGTCAGGATGTATTTTACCAACAAATAATTAGTTAAGGAAATAAAAAGGTTCTACCTGTGTCTGAATTGCGATCTTCATTTCTGGATGGACTAATAGTAAAAGGAAGTTTACGTTTCATGGAAGACTTTTCTTTCATCTCCTTCCCCACATCACTCCTATCCACTTTTGGAGTTTTGCTGTAGGATGCAATCTTGTCCTTGCTCTAATATAAATAAAAAGTATACTAAGTAATTTTTGCATAAAGCAGGATAGTCTCATAATATATACAGACTGAACAGACTGATATGTGTGAATGTATGTGCTTGGGTGTAAGTATGTGTATTACAAAGTTTTTTGAATAAACAAAATAATCAATGGCATATCTTTTTTAAATTACTAACTTCTATGTTATTCCTACTTTCAGATACATCACTGTAGAAATGCTGTTCACTATTAGAGCCTTCATTAATTAGCAAAGGAACAACACGAACTAAACAAGAATTTGCCAAGTCTTGACGACCACACCAATTTCCTTCCCTGACCGTAACATAATAATCCCACTAAAAACACATTAAAAGCCCACACTGCAATTCAGACTGTGAACTGTAAACCCCAAAACCCCCTCTAATTACCCTCCCCTGCCTCCACTCCCACCCTGTAATCCATTCATACAGAATTGCCTTTCTATTGCAACAATAATAGTGTAACATTTCATTTTAGAAAATCTGTGAAGAAACTTTTAAAATTCATATCAAATTTAGAAAAAAAGAGGTGCAAGCTATTTGGATTTCTGAGTTATATAAATCTAGAGATTTTTGGATTATAAATGATATTTCAAATAAACAGAGAAAAACCTAAACAGGCCCAATATTAACTTATCCTTGATTACTTCACTAATATAGGAGGAAAGAATGTAAAAGATACCAGGTTAGTGTAAAGACTGCTTCAGAGAACCCACTGCAAACTCCAGCATTTTAGCCTACCAATCGAGATGCAGTGCAGAAACACCATGTTCTCTGTTCATTACATGCTGCAGAAACACATTATCCAGCTATGCCAGCTATCACAACTCCACAGCTTTCTATCATTCTTAACATATGATCAGATGAAATCACTAATAGGTTAATCTCCTAAAGGTAGAAGAACATACACTGCCTTGCCAAACACTGAAAATCAAAAGGCTTTGATTTCCAGAAGGCTGGTCCAAAAGGCTGGTCCTTGGTACTTCTGAATATTTATTCTGATTGCAGGAAGACTAGAAAATAACTTCAAGTAAAGGTACTGTTCTCAAAGGCACTTTTCCTTTTTTTTAAAAAAAAAACCTCAGGTAAGAAGAAGTGATTATAAAAAGAACCTGCAAACTCTACAACCTTCAGAAGGCAAACGTGCCAGGAAAATTACAAAGAAGCCATTAGTCTGTGTCAACAGAATTCCTGAGGTACAAAGGTTGCTGCCCCCAGAGAACACCTATCTTCTTCACTCTCGGTTTAGAAACCCAAAAAACCAAAATCCCAAAACAAAATGCAGAATAAAAACCCCACACACCAAAAACCAAAGCCAACCCTCCTTCAAAACCCCAAAGGAAACCATCTCCCCCCTTTCTTTTTTACATGCTAGAATCAGAAAATCTGAAAACCTAAACCCCTTAAGATTCCCCTAGGCCCTTGGGACATACAGTGCCTGTGGTATTACTTATGAAAGAAGCTAATCCATCTAACACAAGCCATCATTTGCAAATGCATCTGTAAGTTGATAAAAGCAGATCCAAACTCCATTAAGCCTTTTCGGATCTGTTCCGCTACACACACAAGTTTCCCACTTGACCCCAATCTCACCAAGAGCCTTCTCATCCCTTGTTCCAAACAATCCAATTATTTCCCATATCTGTGTATGTAGATTTCCCACAATATAATAAAGTGGCATTAAAATTTTATTGCTTTCTCTAGAATATTATCTTATGTTAGGTACTATGCAATAGAAAGGGTGAACGAAAAAGAAATTAAAATTCCTAAGCAGGAAACATTGATTTCAACTTGTTCTGTAGAAAAAAAAAAACAACAAACCCACAATTTTTTGCTATTGGTAATGTTTAAAAAGAATCCCTGTTCTGGGGGCACTCATCAGTAAAATACATTTGTAGGTGCTCAAGCTGCCTAAGTAATTTAATAGCTTTACATTTATTCTTAAATTGCTTATAGGTATTATGCTAAATATTGTAACTGATGCGCTAGTTTTTGAATAATGACTGAAAATTAATTTTGTGATGATCTAATTAGGAGGAGAGGCAGTTCAAAATGCATACTTTCAGATAAACAAAAACACATTGAAAATGAAAGAGAAGGCTATACATAGAACACACAGAAATAGAAAAAAAAGATTATCTTGTTCCTTAGCTACTTATTTCCTTAGTGGAAATAAGCATTCAGCATTCAGTGGTGGACCTTCCAATCCAAAAGATGCAATGAACAAGGTGTTTGGGAAGTCTGTACAAAGTTGATGCTATTTATTATTTTCGGTGACAATGCTGAAACAGAGATACAATCAGATACGCAGACATCATCACAACTGAGAGAGAGGGAGAAGCAAAGAGCCCTGGCAAGGGGAATGTAAAATGACTGACTGATCTGAAAAGCAGTCTTAATAAAAAAAAAAAAATAGGAAAAGCCAGGATAAAACCAAGGTTCTGACAAACAAACTGACAAACTGATAAAAATAATTAACCGTACAATCACAAAATGCTGTGTTAAAAGATAGAAAACTCTTAATGGCATCCTGGATTCAACTTCCAGTAAAGGAAGGCAAGAGGAAGTAGAAACCCTGCAGGTTAGACCAGGCATTCCATTTTAAAGAGTGAGCATTCACTGTTCCAATTGTTCCTGGTCACTGCAATAGCATGGACATCTCTTTTTCAGGGTCCAAAGCAAGGTTCAAAACTCAGCATCAATAGGTCTGTCCATTACTTTAATGTGATCCATGGAAGCAACCTAAAATGAAGCTGACATTTTGTATAAAATAACCTGTCAGTCCTTTCTAAGACTCTCTAAGACTCTAAGACTTTCTAAAGAGGTTAATTAACCTAAAGTGGAAACTGCTAAATCAGATAAAACACTGAAGACGTGTTGATGTTCAGAAAACTAAACTACTATTGCAAAGTGAAAAGCATTACATACTTTCCATGTCCACTACAGTTAAGAGAACACTTAATGGCTTTAGACTGCAACAGGAGACTAGGAAAGGTTATTTATCCTTCTACTAAGCATCTAATTCTATGCCAGTCAGCATAATTAAGTATCAGAATAAACTGCCCAAGGAGACAGGAATTTCCATCAGGCAAGCCTTTAAAGAAAAGGTCTGGCAAACATCTGTCAGGAACTGAGTACAGCTTATTCTACTCTGGGGCAAATGGGTGAACTGGATCTGCGTGTCTCAACGTTTAATGCATGCCTCACTGGAGGATGTAGTAACAAGGAAGAATTTTCTCTGTCAACAAAACCAAACTAGTGTGCTATGATGAGGAACACATTTTTAATCTGTTCAACAGGAACTGTCTCAGAAGGCTAACAAACAGCAGTCTGGACAATTTCTTGATATCCCATTCCAGCTCTATTGTCTGGTACTGCTACAATCAATGACAAGACACAAAAGGAGACAACAGAGAGCCATATAATCTAGCAGATGTACTAAGCCCTGGGAGAACAAGCATTCTTTTTCTGCCTATCAAAGATAATTACATACTGAAGCGTGTTCTGTATGGTATTAAATGGTTTTGGGGACTATTGTTGGAGTCTTCCAAGGAGAGAATTAATTCTTACAAACTCCAAATGTGTTTCTCCTTTGGATGACATACCCATCGTTTACTTCCTGAGTTTGGCCATATAAAGTATAAATTCAGATAAATTAAAATTTCATTATGTTCATATGTTTATAAAATATCTTATGCAAACATTAGATGGTCTAGCTGCTGTACACACTCATACTATTTTTTTATGCTTGCCAGATGAGCAACTGAAATAAAAATCTATGTACCCTAAAGCATACATGATATAAACTCAGCTTATTAACAGGAATGTTATTTCTAATATTTTTTTTGAGTTCAGAAGACCTGAACATGTAGCTGACTTACATAGCTATTCACTGGTTGTTAGGACTGCATAATAAGCATTAATTTCTGGACAAATATGAAAGATTACGTCTAATAATAACAACAGTAACTTCACTACATTTCTCTGTCAACAGCTAAGAGTGCACAACCAGAAGTAACTAAACAGTATAACAGCTATGAAAGGGAAATTAAATCCTTCAAGTGTTTTTTCTTTTATCTTATGTTAACCATTGGAATAGTCTTATGCCATTTAGGTCACTACAGTTTTTATTTTGAGAAGAATAAGGATTTTTTAATGGAGTGGTATCCTTTAGCATTACTGTTCACTTGTAAGAGGCACAGTTTTGTATGAACATTATTTCACACTGGGCCTTAGTATTTCCTTACATCAATTACATTAGCTAATGAATCCTTAACATTTTTCATAGTAACTTCTAATGCTTTAAGAACTATTACTTTTAATGTCATGGTTGCAAATGTTTATGCATTGAGAAAAATCTTTATTTGCTTTACAGAAACTTCCACTATTTTTTAAAGATATTTCATTAAAATTATCGCTGTTGATTTGGCCTGGTCAATCTTTACTTCAGAGTTCTATGTGTATATAGTACAGATTTGCCTTCATGCCTTTGTGTTGCTCAAACTCACACTTTACTCTTAGCCTATCGCCTGCCAAATTCTAAATAATTTTCTTGGCTGAATCTAAATTATGGCATTTTGGCAATATTTTCTCTATTTTTTCTAATAAACTCTAAAGAGTGCGGATTAGTCAAAGGCCAGCTGAATACTTCCGAAAATTGTCCGTGTGCTAGAGAACAAGTATGAGACAGTTTAAGTGACTATTTAACATAACCATGTATGCAGTTCTTCTCAAAATGACAACTGTATTTATTATGCTAAAAACCTGAATATAGGAATATTAACTGAAACACTTATACTCTCCATTAATAATAATAATAATTCTCCATTTTTATTTAGGATCTTATATTTTCAGTATTACACATCATTTTATACCATAGAATTCCAAAACACACCCTACACTACTCTAATCTCAAGCTCTACACTGTACCAGAGTGGACAGGGAGCAACACTGGATAAAACAGTGCAAGCAGTTTATCAGTTTACTTTTTGGTATCAACTTAACCGGTCCATCACCGGGATTCCATATTCATAGCCTTGGTCAAACTTCCATTCCCTCCTCTTTCCCTAAATTACTGAATGACACTGCAATTGACCATATCCCAAACAAGGACCAGAATAAAAAAAAAAACCCAAAGCCAACATTATTTCATCTCTTTACTAGTAAGCCAATTTCCTTTCCCCATGTTACTCTGTTACCTTCCTCTTCTTATCTAAGTAGTTCATCGGAGTGAGCAGGAAGAATTACCTTTGCCTCACTTTACTGGGACCAATGAAACAAACTGGAAAGAGACTGAAAGGTCTAAAGGTTTCTATGAATGTTTTTGGAAGACAAAAAGTTACAAGTAGATGCCGAATCTTCTCATCTTTTCCTATCTTTTAACCTCTTCCCTTCTTACATCCATTCATCAAATGGTCTTGCAGAGAACACAAATTTCAACAAAAGAGTTAAGTCTGACCACACACACACAAAATCCTTTTCTAGAGAAGACAGTTACAAAGATTGTTGGGAAACAAACAGATTCTCTCTCCTTAGGGCAATGTATATGTAACTCATCATTCTCAATGCAGAGTATTATTCCAGCTTCTGTTATTCATTAGTAGTACAGAAAAACCCATGGTCTGCTGTACAAGTGTACTAGCCAGACAAACTGGAGAACAGGGTGACTGGCAACTTGGCTCCAGAAATCTAAAAACTATGGGATACTTCACATTTATAAACAACAAACCACTCTTCAGCATGACTGGATTTCCCATATTGCTTCATTCTCCAACACTCAAAAGTGGATTGTACAATTTTTAAATGGGACTCCCTTGTACAGGAGCTACTCTCAAGCTTTGTGCAGCATTTGCCTTTTAAGTCCTCCGTCACAGAGGGAACAAGTCCCTGTGTTATAAAGGAATACAAGAAACTGGTGTTTTTCTTTGGTCTGTGCTCTGTCACACCTTCACAAATGTTTTGTGTGTTTGTTACACAGAGCAATACATTGTAAAATAAAATAAAATATGGATCATTCTTCTTGTGAGTATATAAAGACTTCATATTAGCTAAGATATGGAGGCTATACACTAACTTACATCAAATAAAACCAAAGCATCCAGCTTCCTTTTAAATTAACTTGCAAGTTACAATGAAAGTCAAATTCCGTCCCACAGTTTAACTTACAGTTAAAACAATGTAAAAATGTATAATTTTTTTCAGTACTGAAGATACCAGAACACTGATTCGTATTTATTTCTTCCCATTACAGCAACAAAAATCATGAAATATGCTTCATTTTACTGAAATTAAATGGTTATTAATATAACTTTGTTACCTTTCTTGCAGTTGTTTTTTCCACCATGGTGCTATTGCTGTCAGAATTTTCAACTTTAACTGTTTTTGTAGACCCAAATTTGGGCATTTTATAGCTGTTTAGCTAGCTGTATCTTGTATCAGTGGGTTCATCCTGTGTCTGAAAAACAAACAAACAACATTACATAAATATACACACAGCAGTGTCATTTCAGGACAATTGTTACTGCAGATGGTAGCAGAGCTGAATAGTACCCCAAAAAAGATGACTAATAATGACACCTGGTTTCAAACATCTTCCTCATATGCAGCTCAAGCCTTGGGGGAAAACCCCAAAAGGTCTAACACAGCTGTTGCTGGGGTTCACAAAAAAAGCACCAAGTCAGCTGCTAAACTGCCTCATCCCTCTAGCTTACCTTCTTGAAGGACTTAACATTTTTGACTATTTTAATAGGTTCAGTATCTGACTTCATGTTAAATGTACTAAGGCTTGGAAAGATGCACAAGATTTCTAGCAACACTGGGAAGAGAAATTAGGCTTTCTAGCCTGGGAAACTGAAATATTGTGTATTCAAAGTAGTATGAAAAGAAAGTCAAGTCTTGTGGTTTATTATCCTTTCTGTTGGATCAAGAGATGCCTGTTAGAAGAAAAATCTTCTAAAGCTTAGACCTGGAACTAGAAACCTTAATTTCCACTGTCATTCAAATTATATACATAAGACACCACTAGAGACAGAGATGTATCTATATAAAGCTTCAAGAGCTGTGTAGTGTTTCACCTCCACAGAACACCAAACAAGTGTCATTACAGATTCACATAATGCACAAGGTCCGACTTGCCTCTTCCACAGAAGGAAGAGCCACCCTTTTCGTAAGAATGCCTGAGAGGAAAGGTCACACAAAACTGCATTTGACAGCACTTCAAAGCTGGTGACTTTTTAATGGGTCTTTTTGAGTTGATGTATTTTGTTACAAGTATTTACGTGATCACAATCTTAAGGAGGTGTAGTAATTTTACGCCTGAGCAAGTCATCATTTCAGGTGCAACACTCCTATTGTAGCTTTACCATTAAGATTTTGGGATCATCACAGAGAATTTGTTGCTGTTTAGGACCATGGCCATTATTTTGGTTTGACACAGTTAACTGACAACAAAACTGGTGGAGATGACTTTGAGAAAACTGTTTTGCACACTACACCTGACACTTGAGACATTGATATTCAAACAAATTTCTACATCCTGCCCATCCATCCCCCACGAGGCTTAAACTATGGAAAATTTGAACATCTGTCTAAGATTAATACTGTTGTATACAACAACATAACATGTTACTTTCTTCATCTTCGAGAACAGGAGGGGAAGAAAAGTTCAAAATGCTCAATCCTCAAGTCAAAGAAATAGGAAATGCTGCACTGAGGTCTGCTCTTTTCCTCCCTTTCCCCTACACCTGAGGAGTTTTGTTTGTTTGTTTTGTTGGGTTTTTTTAAACACTAACCACAAGCTTATGAAAAACAGGAAGAGATTAATTAGAAACAATCTCACATTTAATAACAAGAATCTTGTCTTCACTATGATACAAGATACAATATTGTGAAATTCCTACTGTTCTACTCCTACCTAAGACAAAAGAAACATTAGTTTATTCCCTTCATTTATGGAGTGGAGGGACTTATGCAGCCCTACTGATACAGGGAGTAACTGTTCAATTTTAATGAACATCAAAGCACATGGTTATCAGCCTTTTCTTTTTACTTGCTTTTGTAACAGCTGCAGGAACAAAAAATGGTTATTGGTTCAAAGGAGAGAAAGAAACACTACACTGAGTTTCCTGTAATTTACAAATCCTTTCCTTAATCCTAAAAGGAGCAACGAGTTACTATCTTCACAGAATACTACTGTGCTGATTAGACCAAACATAGTGTATTACCATAGTAGCAAATACCTGTTTCCATGGGTTTAAAAAGTGAGAAGTCATAAATCTGCTTTTGCTCATTTAGCCTCTCAAAGCCTCTCTTTAAGTTTCATTTGTAACAATTCCCATTGTATTTATCATGATTACAACTACTTTAAAAAAGATCAATGGGTGTAAGCTTTATTATTTTAATCAAAATATTTCTCATTGCATATCTGCTGTTTCCTTCTTTTTCTTCTGCTACCTGGCTCCCTGAAACTACCTTCACTCCTGCTTTGCTTCTCTTCCTTCCCTGGTTTCATATGCCATTCCCTGGTGTATGACAGCAAGAAGCCAAACTTCATGAGCTTAGTAAAATTTATTAGCTTAGGCTTGGCTCCCTTGATCTCATTTGCCTCACCAGCAGGGGCTAAATGACATGAACTGAACAAGAGTTGCCCTTCACAAAGGGCCCAGCCTCCCTGCATGTCTTACCTGGACAGCAACAGTTTATTTTTTAAAATGGTAGAACAAAAAAAACCCAACCTCAAGTATTGTATAGGGGCAAGAGGATTATGAAAACACTTTCAAAATAGATTTTGGTTAGAATTAGAGGTTTTTTTAGTAAACCAGTTAGCTCAATATACAAATAGAAGCAAATGAAAACAGAAAGCATAGGATGTTTCTATCTTCTTTACCAAATGATCAACAGGCAGAAGCAGATGCACAGGAAGCTCCACCTGAACATGAGAACTTCTTTACTGTGCAGGTGACTGAGCACTGGGACAGATAACCCAGAGAGGCTGTGGAGTCTCCCTCACTGGAGATAAATTCAAAAACCGTCTGGACACAATCCTTTGCCACACGCTCTGGGATGGCTCTGCTTGAGCAGGGAGGTTGGAGCAGATGACTCACTATCGTGAGTCCAACCTGACCCCTTCTGCGATTCTGTGATCAAAAGTAAATGGGAATTCATTAAATTCTTGACCCAAGCCAAATATGTTTTGGGAAAAAACCCAAACAACTGCTCTGGAAGTTCACTAAAACTGAGTGTCACACACTGAATTATCAAAGCAGAATCACCATGCCGTAAGACTAACAAACAGCAGTATTTCCATAAAGTGTTTCAAGTACCAGATTGCTATTGCATAACCGCTGTGCAGAATTTAAAACAGACATAAGTGCTTCAGATATTTGAGAAAAATCACTATTCATAAAAGGTAGATTTAAAAAATTATTAAAATATCACTATGGCCCAGAAATTAGGCAAACTATTCAACCTGTGATTACATAGTATATATAACAATAACATTTTCTGCCAAATAAGTGTCTTTACTGACATTTTAACTTTTATTTCCATTTTTCTGGAGTTCAGTACCATTTTGACTCAAGTTCTAAACACAAACATTTGTATTCATAGTGAAAATGTAGAACATTAACAGGGTCTTCCAGGGAAATCTAGATCTGTATGCTCTGAGTTTTCCTCAGGGCCATTTCTTAATGCGATTACTGGTTTACTAGGCAATCTTGATGGCACATTTTAAATCACCAGAACCCTAAATTAAAAGATAAACTCTTTACATTCAAATTGTTCTCCTCTGTCACAGCAAGCAGTGCCATCACTTTTCATCTGACACATAGGGACAGCTGTGCTTTCTCTATAACAAACCGATTTCAAGCTTTTCAGTAAAACAGAAGCTGCTTCCTACTAAAGAAACTTCTCTGTATGTAACTAAATCAGATTTTCTTATTTTATGTTTGGACATCTTTCCTGCCTGAAAGATTTATTCAATTCATTACCAATCATCAGTCATACTACTAGAAATGCTGTTGAACTCTTCCCTCAGTCATTTTTCAACTAAGGAACTAAAAATTCTATTTTCTCCTTTAAGTAACAAAGGTAAGCATATAGACAGATCTACGGGCAGTGACATAAAAGGCTAGGACTATTTAATATAAAAAACCCTGGACATAAAAACCAACCCCAAAAAAATCTCACCAACTACCAGAATTTCAGATATAATTAGCTACAGAAAATTAGTGATATAATAAATCTCTAATGCCAACAAGTTACTGTTTTAATTTGTATGAGCTTACATCTAGCGCTGATGAAAAAGCTTGCCTTTACCTATGTAAAAAACCAGAGCATTCATGCAGTACTACAGCAGTGCTGCCACCACTGTCATTCAATCCCTTTACATCTTTCAGCCTGGTCTTCTGAGAAATTAGGCCCATGTGTTTGTGTTAGATGCATATGTATGCTTCACTAATGACTTCCAAGCCTGTAGATGGATTTTCTTTAAATTCGACAGCAGCAGAAATTTTCAACTATATTAAGCACTCACAAATTTCATGGGAAAAAGTGGCCAGTGGATAATAAGTATAACAGTAATAATCCATCCCTATTTTTCGCAAGGGAAGTTCAATGTGAGCTTCATGACATACTACCTCTAAGAAAACTCCACATGAGATGGCCTTCATAAACGACTTTCCTTTTTTCCCCTTAGTTATGGGGGGGAAGTTTCAGTTGAGACCTGCACATGACCAGAGTCAATCAACCACAAGACATAAATGGCTAAGAAATTAAGCATCATTAGTTCTGCTGCTCACAGAACTACTTGTTTCCTTTCTGGTTCAGGGTGTGCTTACCTCCTTACTCCTGCACACGTCTTCTCCGTGAAACCTACAGCAAAACGTTACAGGATGCTTTGGGAAGATTTTCTTTGATAGGCCTGTTGTACAACTGATCTTGAAGGTTAGCTGACTGCTAGTACTACATCAAATCAAGGGGGCACAAGATTAAACTTCTATGAGAATATCAGTAGTTGATGAGTTAATTTCCAAGACACTGCATCTACCCTCATGCTCTAGAAAACATTTGCATTTAAAAAGCAGGGGATCTAGAACAAAGCTATCTTCTCAACTACCTCTGCTTTCCTGTATTTCCCATATCTTATTTCATCTGCAGAGAAGAAGAAAAACAACAACAAAGAAAGAAAAATATAAATAGCCCTCTTTTTCAATAAGGATTTACTTCAGACTGGGAAACAGTGAATCAACTATACCAAATTTCTGCTATAAATAGTTGACAGGAATGCTTCAGCATGTTTTAATAAAATTAAACTACTGAAAATGACAACTATGGCTACATTTACATTAGCAAGACGTAAAGAATTATCAAGAGCGGATCTGTAGAGTGGAACAGCTGGTAACAAAAAATCCCAAATTTACACTAGTCACATTTAGCAGATTTGCTCTGGACTACTTCTAGTGCAGTTCCATGTACTAAATGCACATTTAAAGGTTGGAGCACATTCAGCAAATTCCTAAGCACATCTCTCAGCTTAAAACAGGAGGAATCAAGCTCTGAAAACACTACGTATAGCAAACTAAACCACAGTGAGGAGAGAGGATAGTTACTGATTTAAACTAAGACTGACCTGATTTTCTCTTAGAAATCTCCTCCTTCCCATCCCTAGAAATTTGTCTCTTCCAAGCTTATTTTGAAATGACTGGTATGATCTAGATCTCAAAGCTATTAAGAGTCCACAAAAAAAAAAAGAAAAAAAAAAAAGTTGGTGGATGAGTATAAGAGAGATGTCTAAGAACAGCTGAAGTGAGGGAAAGGCAGGCAAAAGCCAACATTACATATTCTGTTCAGAGAAAGCCAGCTGGCCAACCCGTATGTACACACTGGCTAATTAAGAAGTATGTAGGTAGCTCACGCCTAGCCGTACCAAATGTTATCTGCATTCTGGTGGGAGTGTGTCAAAGACAGATGAGGTTAACACGCTGGGAGAAAGGGAATGGGTATAGTACAAAGGACCAAAAAGCTACAGAAAACTGGTATTTTTAAATCCTGTAAGAAGCAGAGTTTTAGCAAAAAGATGTTCATTTAACTAAGTTTAACACTCTGTGTTCTTTTTTCTTCTTATCAGGAAACTGCAAATGACTTCAGGATTTTATTTCACAACAAAAGCATCCTTCAGCAAACAGCTCAGAGAAGTGATTTCTTTCCAAAAGAGAGGTTAACTAATTATTAATGCTACATGAAATGTGTGATGGGAGATGTAACAGCACTGCCAATTATTTTCTTCTTATGGAACTCGGTGCTTCCACACACAGTTACTCAACCAGAGCCAACTGCTACACAATGAAATGGCTCCTGGTAAATGAACATGTTATCAGATCAGCATCTACCTTTTCACCTACAGTGTCCAGTAATAAAAAAGGGACAGAATAAGAGATTATTCAGGATATTTTGGTTAGAGGCTAGGGATGTGCTAAGAGGCACAAGACCAGCAATTTGGTACTTTGGGGAAAGAGCCCATTCAGGTTACAACACACAGTAGGAAGGCAGTGAAGTCCAGTAGTACTTCACTAAGGGCCGGGCCTTTCTGGGTTGGCAATTTAAACACCACGTCTACAAAAAGAAATTCTGTCTGTATTTTAACCTGGTATTTCCCACACAGAAATATGCCAAAAACTTCAGATTAGCCAAATGACAGAATGTGACAAGGAAGCAGCAGAGAGAGAGGCAAGAGGACAAAGCTAGGAAGGGATTGTGACTGGGAGGAAAGCACAGGGGACTCCATGATCAACACACAAATATTTCTCCCCAGAATGCTTTTTTTCTGTGTTACAGAACACAAACCAGAAGTCTTTAGTCTCACCATTCCTACAGCCTTGTAAAAAAGCACACGCATTCCATATCCTTTTTGTTTAAATGGAGAATGACAAGCTTATCCCTGTGGTCCGTTTTCCACTACCTCCTTGGACAGCCATACTTGCAGAAATGAAGTCTCAAACGCTGCTAATGTCTCATGAAAATGTCAAAATTATGGTAAAGGATGAGACATTGCCAAGAGCAAGCACTTAAAAATCTCATCAGAACATTATACAAAATACTGTTCTGAAAGGTCAAAATTCCAGAGTGACTGCAGCCATAAAAATATTTGTACCAAGGTCTTCACTGCAGAGACCTACATCAACATAGCTATTCTATAATCATTAGAGCAATTTATTTGATCTTTACAATGAAGACACTGAAAATATTATTAAAGGCTTTATTTGAGCAAAAAATAGTTTTAGGTTTCTTGTGCAAGTCCTATGAAAGCAATGTTACATGGATCCCCCCAAAAGAGACTTCCTCTCCATCATTTAGCAACTGAGGGTGCGGCTGCACACGTTACTGCTAATTAGGATTATGGAAACTTTTAACTCTCTGAGTGCTAAGTCAAAGTTGAATAGGTATGAGATCTAGAGAGTAAAACATTTTTTCCAGAAAGCTGGTAACACATTAGACATATACAGCTATAATGGACTAACTATACACTGCAGTACATCCCTACTGGCAAGCCTGCCTCCTGCTACAGGCTAGAACCATATTATCCTTTACAAGCTCAAAGGAAAACACATTCTGCATAAGAAAAGATTAAATGAAAGGCTATTTGTGTACACTGTACTATTTGAGACTGTATTTTTACCATCACCACTTCCTGTGTGTGGTATACATTATAATACCTTCAAGTACAACGAACAGAACAATTTACCGGGCCCTTTTTGCCCTGCACTCCATGGTGTCTCATTGTACTCGCAATTCAGTTCTCTGGCAGTAACCAGCAAATAAATTACTAACCACTACTGGCTTTAGGTAGCAGAGCAATTTAGTATGTCAGAGAGAACACTGCCTGAATGATACATGCAGTGGCTTTTGCAGATGAAAGGTGACAAGAACATTTTTATTTGGAAAATATTCACAAGGTCTTTTCACACAATTGTGACGGTTCAGTGCATGCACATTCCAGTGTCAGGGTTATGATGAAAGAACTAAGCTCCAACACAGTCTCAAACTAATGTGCCTAAGGCAACAGTCTGTTGCTGTATTAAGTGCAAATGCAGTACCCAGCATGGACATGAGTCACAAATTTGGCAGATTTTACAGCATTTGACGATAAAAATATGACAAAACATTCTTGGTTCAGAAGTGAGAAATTCTTTTTTATTACAATTTTTCTTTAAGATTTGCACAATACTTGAGACAACTTTGTGGCCAGAACATGCAATGCTGGGATTAGTTCTACTTCTTTGCTATACCTATTGTGCAATCTCAGAAACAGTGCCTTACCTCCCCTGCAGCAGTTTTTCCTACCAGATTTTAGAGGATATATCAAAAAATCAAAGAAAACAAAAAATCAGCCTAACAAACATACATTTCAGATATATGCATCATGAGATAAATTGGATATATATATTTTGGAGACTTCTCAGATACTAGCTAATAGATGGAACAGACTCATCGTCCTATCAGAGAGCATTCCTACATTTTAATTTGAAATGTTCAGATACCTGAGATTCACACATATAAGAATTGTGCAAGTCTTTCTGCAATAAGCAAAATAAACTATTTATTTGAACTCCATTTTATAAAGGTGTCCTTTATGAAATGGTGTAACAGTAAAACAGGCATGGGCAGTGACTACTCTCAATCTCCAGAACAGCTTTTAATACACTCTGAAGTACCTACTCATCGCACGCCAGACTACACTACACAGGGATAGGATGAAGTCCCTAAAAAAACCAGCCAACACTCAGGCAGCAAGAAAGATTTTCCAATACTTCAGCTGGAACTCACCACTACTTCCTACCAAAATAAGGAATGTATCTCATAGTCTAGGAATTTCTACTAGGAAGAGAAAAAAAAATGAGAGGACATACAACTCTTCCCTATGCAGAAAACAAACAAAACCTTTGCAGGGGTTTTGTTGCACTTGCCTATATAGGACCTTGGGCTCCTACCCATAATCCCTATTTTGAGAGCCTGAGTTTACCCATGCTTGGTTTCAAGTGTCAAGTTCCACAGATTTCACAACACTCTTCAATTGATTTCTGTGGTAATAGTAGCACCTAGACTTGTCAACTTCCTTATAACAAATACTCTCTTCTAAAGAGAGTGCCTGAATCTATAGTTTTCTAATTAACCTTTAGTAAGGTTTTTCTCCTCCTTTTTTTTTTTTTTAACTAAACACATGCTTATCAGAGATTACAAGAACTTCATTGTACATAGTATTAAAGAATAGTTGAGATGAAGAGACATTTAGAGGTCCATTTAAGTCTCTCAGTTATCTACTCAGTCAGACATTTTCAGCTTTAGTCATACTTTACACAGACCAGGTTGAGTCTGTTACTTGAGCAGGAAAACACAGTAAAAGAAATAATGGAAAGTACAGTGAGATGTGTTACACGGACTGACATGAAATTTAAAGCTACTATGGGTTCATACATATGGTTCATCAGAGAGATCTTGCTTCAGTGACAGCTGTATCTGAGCAAGAGACAGCTCCTCTTTCATGTCACAGCTTGTCATTAGAAATACACCTGCCATCTTCCCAAAGGTTTTCTTGCAACTACATTATATAAAGTGTCAACCAAGTAAGGACTGAAACTCTTACTGGAGTTAAGTTGGACATTTCCTGCCTCACAAATTCTTAACTAAAATTCCAAAAGCTACCTGTCAGAATGAAACCATCATGCTGACAACCTGGTGAAGTTCTGAGGAACCAATGACCACAAACAGCTGCAGCAAGTGGTTTCACCTGCTTCCAGAGAAAGATAATCCACTTCTCATTCTTAACATGATTCCTGCTATTCCAGCTTGTCTTGATTTCTACCTTCCTAAAGGGAAGAAAATGTCTGCAACACCTTTTTTTTTAAAAAAAAAACCCCAACAACATCCTAAATAGAAAGCAACACTTGTCCTGGACAACTCCAAAGAAATTGCTATTCATAAATCAAAACTGAGAATGCTCCCTCTCCCTTCACAAATATTAATTAATTTTCACAATATTGCTGGAAGATGAAAATACCTTATTTCCTTCATTTTACAGATGGCAACTTAAGCTGACAGAAGTAATGAAGTGAGGAGTTTCACCAATTTGCCACACCTGTAACACCAAAGACTTTGATTTTCAGATTATTTTGCATTAGATAGTAGTTTATACTTGGTTAGACCATAGCTACTATTGACTTCAGTTTCAACTTCTGCAAGCAACCACTCTTTCCTACCACTGATAAAGGAAAAAGGTAGAAGTCTCAAAGCAGATATCCCCATGTGAGGAAAACACTTAGCATGTGCTCATAAATTCCAAAACAGACTGAAAATAGGTAGCTTTCAGGGTCAGTGTTCAACTTCCTTCAGCATAGGACCCTCTTTTCCTGTAACCTTCTCCTAAATTAGAGAACTTATTCCAGCTTCTGCCACAGGACTCTTCTTGGAGCAGTAACCTAGACTGTACAAATACATTAACCCCAGAGATTCAAACAGTTCATCACTTGAAGTGGAGCATCAACCAAAAACCTATCAACTTATGATGCAATTCTGCTGTGTGCAGCAGGGCTGCTGTAACACAGGGCAGACAGCACTTCTGGCACAGCAGAAGGTAAAGGTTAGCCACGCTGTAGAACACAGCAACAAGTCATGCAAATACAGACAAGAAGCACTCGTTTCACTTCTTTTGCAACACCCTCCTCCCATTTCCTTCCTTTACTTTCTCTGAAGTTTCCAGTCTCAAACAGATTCTGAGATCCTCCCACTGAAAATGTCACTCCACACATCAAGATTATGAAAAAACAAAAATCAAAGCAGTTTGTTGGTATCACACTTCTAAACTCATATGGAATTAATTACTGTTTATGTCTTTCCAAGGCACTGCAAAAAACCCATAAAAACTAACATTTTGTCAAAATATCCTTGCAGGTGCTATGTCAACCAATCAAATATTGCTTGGCATGTAAGACCCAAAAATTACTAGCAGAGCATGACAGAGGAAAAGAAGAAGGATCCCAGGTATCTATAAATGGCCTTTAAAGTTCTTCCACATGAATAACTGAACAGGGAAGAACTAAAGAAAATGAGTGTGGTAGGCTCCACTTTTACACCTCACAGCAGTATACTGAGTACTGAAGACCAGGTATGCAAAAAGACAATTTTCAAAGGATGGGACACTCTCAAATAATTATTTACATTCATGGACCCTAAACCCGGGTACACCCACCTGCATCAAGACCCATCCAAAAGAAGACACCAAGAAACTGCCACCAAAGCCCTTTAAGGTGCTGAGAAAAGGTAAAAAAGCAAAAGAAGGAGGGAGGAGATGAATTCTTTTCCCAGCTGACTCTTGTACAACTCCCCTCTAGGATGCTAAACTCCTTTCTGACTTAAAAAAAAAAAAGAAGCCTTAGGAATTAATCTGTTTACATAATGTTATTTAGGGTGAAAAAACAATGTTGACAAACACAGCCTAAACAGACAGGATGGCACAACCCTGAAAAGAGGTGAGTGGGGAAGATGGTGCTTTGCAACAGGGATCCCTAAAGATTTGATATAAACAGAGAGTTGAAATAGGAAACCACTGGATGAGAAGAAACAAAAAAGTATAATTTCTGTTTTTAGTTTTTGAACAGAAATAGTTTCACAAGTCTGAAATCCTAAATATTAGTTGTTTAGTAAAAGGAACACACAGGGCCAAGGAACTCTCTTTACAATAAGTACTCCCTGATTTATACAGAAGTAGTATAGATGTCTATATTCAGGACAAACTTTCAGAACAGAAGTCCTACCAGTTTAAGATTATGGAATTCTCCATTATTTCAGAGAAGTTTTTGAAGGGCTGTGGGCTTGCTTAATAGTGAAGCATGTAGGCTGGATACATATATTAGAAATGAACTTGAAGAACCATAGTCTTAAGTAATAACTTTCACAACAGGCTTGGAAAAAGGCTACTTTTTCTAGAAAAGCATAAAACAGTAGGACATTTGATATCACAGTGGCATTCCAGATTGCACAGGAATGGCAGAATCTTTATCAATAAGCCAGTATTATCTTGCAAATAAAAAAAAGCAGACCATTCTATTACCACTATCTATTTAATCATATAATTTCCTCTCAATAAGCAAGAAAAGTGCTGCATTTTACATTTTATGAAAAAACTGATTTTAAATTGAACAGCTTAAATTACAAAAGCTGAAAGTTTGTGGAACTTGCATAACATAAACCAGATGACATTTTCATTAAAGAATGGTTAGGAATTATTTAAAAGCAGAAACTCCTCCCTGATTCCGAGAGATTTCAGTTGAAGCTTCTCTTTATGCATATAAGTACACACATTCCCTACCACAAAATGGGAGGGATAAGATGTAAAAAATGAACGTTTAAGAATAGGGTTATCTCTGATTATCTCCTGGCATTATCTACAAACAAACAAACGAACAAAAAAAGCATTGCCTCTCCCCAAAGCGGTGACAAATCTTCCTTTCAGAAGTCAGACATCAACCCCCATTTCAGCGTGGCAGGAGTGGCTCCCACATAGTGACAAGGAGCATCATTCCTTCTGAACCACTTATACTATTTCTACAGCATTCCTCCACGCAGGCAAGTAAGAAACTGAACTGGTGCCAGAATTCAAGATGAATCTGAAGGACACTTGTCAGTATTATATCATTCTCAAGTGCATTTCTCTATTCTCAGATTAACCCTTTTGTCTTTTCATGGAGGATACTAGCATGATTGTTCTTACACAGGCTGGCTGCTCTGCAAGGAGTCACTGGAAAGAAACAAACAAAGAACCAGTACAAACAGAACTGCTTGAATAAATGTTTTTCTTCTTTAAAGAATTCCAAAGGATCAAAAAAAGGACTAACTTCCTTTGCAGATGTTCTCAATATTCAAATAATAATTTCTGAATAAATTCTCTTATTGCTAATTATACTTCAGCTACTTTTCGTATTTCTCCTTCGGCAACAGAAAATAAGATTGTTTCACTTTCAGTTTCTCACTCACAAGCTTACTCAGAGTCAAGCACCGGAAGAGACTTTTTTCCAGTAAGTTATAGCACAAATAACGTACAAAAGACATATATGGATTTGTCTTTCTTTAAAAAGAAGTATCAGAAACTGCATTTTTAACAGGCGAAATGAAGTGCAAAGAAGTCTTACTTATGCAACCAGCTAATTAGTAATTTAAATAATTTTTTAAAATGACTTAATTAAGAATCTGTATAGCAGAACTTAGTAGAATGTACCACAGCTTTACAAGACTACCACACACAGGCAGTACAAGAAGAATGCATCCTCTGACTATTAAAAATTAAATTAGTCAGGAAAAACACATCAACTACAACAGCTGGAAAAAAAGTTCTGTTACATATTTGAATGAGAAAAATGTTTGGCAGTTTCATAATTTATTGAGCCTTCAACAATAAGTTCAGCAGGGTATCCCAACAGACTAACTAGAATTAGAACATAATATTTTACTTGCACTTTTGGGCCAAATTTCAAGTTCAACTGGTCATGACTGTAAACACACTGTTCTAGCTGCGCCTGCAGGGAGCCTGGGGTGGACTAGACGACCTCCAGAAGGGCCTTCTGACCTCAGTGAGTCTGTGATTATGTCCCATGAATCAGAAATGCAGATATTCTTTACCTGAGCAGCAGGATGTCTTATGGGCAGTTCTCTCCTCCTGCTGACACATTCAGCATAGGACAAGGTTTGTGTCTTCTACACTCTCCAGAAACTTATGCTACATAGTCAGGACAGCATTTAGTCTAACAAATACTCACACAGGTGACCAGAAGAACCTGTGTAGCTTGTGGGTATGGGTGTCATACTCAAATCACATCAGGACAATTGTGTAGAATGCAAACATCATACTCCTACTGTGGGAAATACCTAGGTGTCAAAATAAACATTTACATGGAAAAACAACCTCACCTCTTAGAATCAGACACAGATAAGCTTCCGGAGTGCCTGAAGGGATCGCCCTTTATCCTCAATAGTCTCTCAAAATAAAGATTCTTGATTCTACAAAGAGGAATTCTATTGCAGGGAAATAAAAGAATATGCTAGCCCAAGAACTCCGGCTCTTAGGAACCAAAGAGACTTACTGCAAAATCCATTAGTTCTCCTTTTTAATCTACAAATCTAAAAACTTGTGCATTCACAGGTGCTTCCTCTTGAGTCTTTTTTAGGATGAGCTATGGGTTCAAAGGAAACACCTGCACAGTTTAGCTTAATATAATACACTCTTTAAACTACGTGGAGAAGTGGAGTTGTAAATGTCACGTTTGATCTACTGGTTATTCCCTAAAGATGTAGCTAAGTAAATATTTTTCAATTAAGAAAGACTATATTGCATATGCAGAACCTACCAAAATAAAACTTAAAAGCCTTTCTATCAGTACTTTGACTTTTTAGTTCAGTAGTTTGCTTTCATAAGCAAACCTACTGCCAAACAATTTTCAACTCCTTCCACAGGAATCAAATTTCCCTCTGGAAACTTACAGATCTCCACAACAAGAGATTTCATACATCCATACATTATTACTAGAACCTCAGTAATTTCTATTTAAATCTTCATAAACTAATGATAATTTATCAATCGAAAACCAAGAAAACCCACAACTTATCTGCAGCACTGCCAGAAAGAACATTACTTAAAACACACACAAAGGCTCTTCACAGGCTAAAAACAGATGAACTGCCAACACCTACTTACAGTCCTTCAACTTTAGCAGGATTCAGGACAGGCAAAGCAGGTAGCTGGAGTGCTACCATTCAAAGAAAAATCTAAAGCAGTAGATGAAGGACAGAAAGCTATCTTGGCTTACTCATCTTGGCTTACTCTTGGCTAACTGGATAACAGAGGTTTTTGTCCTGGCTAAATTGTGAAGACATGCAAAATATTTAACAGTCTTTATTGCCACCTCTTGGCCATTGCCAAATCTCACAAAAATAATAACAAAATCATCTGTGAGCTCCTTTATGGAAATAATCTTTCTTCTGGGGAAAAGAGATAGTGAGGGAACAGATGGAGTGGAAACAGAACAAGCAGAATACTGTTTGCAGACAAGTGTAACTATTTAGGGCTGTAAAACTACAGTGAGTACTGCAATTAACTTTCATTAAAGTTTTACTGTGTCATCTGGAGAATCGAAGGGACTGGAAAGCAAAGAACCAGTTATTTTCAAGACAAAAGACAGGATTTTTTAATTTGCTTAAAAAAGGTAAAACAGGTGTCAAGACACCTGTTTCTTCTTCAAGTCAAAAGATGAATAGATTAGCATTACCCACACATGAAAGAGACTAAGACTAAATGAAAGGCCCATTTTCCCTTTATTATTAAACTAGTAGTAAGAACCCAGATTAGTAGGTTGCTGAAGAGTGCAGAGCACCATAGAAAGTTGGTTTTTCTGCTGTTTGTTGCACACAATCCTGAAGGAAACAAACAAGAGGAAGACATTTCCACAAACCAGCTAAACAGGGCTTGAAAGGTTTGATAGCCAGACACCTCTTAAATAGGACTACTACAAAAGGCTTGGAAAAAGAAGGGAAACCATAGGAAATGTCTCCACACACAAGCTCGTTTCTGCTGTCATCACACAGTGGAACTTTTTAAGATCTACCACAGCATGACTGGAAATGTGTAAGAGTTATCTGGGGTTTGTTGCACTGAATACATTATGAAGCCCGGGGGGGGAGGCAAAAGGTGCTTTCTACCTCTGATGCTTTCCAGCCTCATGAATGCAAGAAGTAAGGCCAGGAAAGAGTTGTTTTAATGCTCTCTATCTCCAGCAAGCTACTCCTGGGTAGAAAGTAGATGACAGGACCAAAGAAGAAAATATATAAAGTTTTCCTGCTCAGAGTGCATTTTTAGTTTGTGCCTCTAATATGGCCCATAATTCTGTCTCTAACGTTGCTAATGGCTTTTCTTAACATAAACCAGTGTGAAATCAATCCTCTTGTGACATTACCTAGAGCACTCTGAGAAGAAGCCATGAAACTGAGGAGCATTTATTCATTTGTTGTTTGCTAAAGCAGTTGCAGCAGACATAAGGATGCTTCATCAGATCCAGGGAAATAATCTAAAATAAACCAAGGCAAAGTCATACTCTGAAGGGCTTCATGTCTCTACATTAATATTTAGTCTTTAAGCAAGGTGTCAATAAAGGTCCTCAACTGCCTCCATAAGCTTACAGAAGAACTTTTAAAGACTTTTCTAGGTTCTGGAATAATAATGAACTAACAAGAAAAAAAAAACTAAGGATGTTAGAAGAGCTCTGACTTCTGTTATTCTGTTAATAAAATCATTCAGTGTAATAACACAAAATGCAAGACTGAGTTTGTGCTAATATTTATTTCATACCATCTGTCACTAGACTCTAAGTAGAGTCTAATGATGTAGTTAAAAAAATAGTTTGATTTGGAGACTAAATGACCAATCAACATTTATAATACTCCATCTGCAATAGAACACGGAAAAGAAGAAACATCAAACATTCATGCCCAGCTCACCACTTCATAAGATAAGATCCAAAAAATGTCAAAAGTAGGTTGTTCTGAGTGTGTATATTAACAGTCTGCTAGCAGGTTAATCATTACATATTTCGTGATCAATATTTTTTTCCAATTTTAAAGAGGACCACTGCACTAGTCTCTCAAGCAATTTCATCGGCCTCAGATTGCCTAAACATGGTAAATCAGTTCAACAAATAGAATTTGTTTTCCCATCTGTAAGCCCAATACTGAGAAACAAGTTCTGAATACTGAGGAAGAAGTTCCAGCTCAGTCATTTCTAGCTGCCCATATTTCCACTAAAAAGGATATCCAGGACCTTCCACCTAGTTAAGTTAAAGTTGCAACAGCTTATGGAGTTTGTAAGAATTTAAACAGACACCTAAGCAAGCAAAGAAAGTGGTTTTTGAGCATGACTGGTGATCACTAATATATAAACATAGATATTCAACTTTCAGTGTATGCTTTTAATCCTATAGTTAAGTGGTAACATAGCAGTACCTCCTGCAACTAATGCCAAGCAAACACGGAAGCTTCATACAAGCACTCATTTAGCCTGCCTGCTTATTAAAAGGCCTTTTCCTCTAAGAAGTCACCTATTGTGCAAGCCTGTTGGAAGAAACTGTGCACAGACTTCAGTTTGTGGCATGGGGCTTGCTTTCTTACACAACATCTGTCCTAAGCTTTAATGTCTGTAGTACTCTGAGTTCACAAATGATTTTGAATAATCCTCTGGGTGGGAGAAGAACACACAAAGAGATGGCAATAGAAAGACAGAAATATTTATATTTGAAAGACTGAGCTGTCATCTTTGTGAAAGAACCAAAGGCTCTCTCATCAACTGCCCACACTCAGTGATTACTACAGAAAAGCCAGGAAATAGGAAAAGGGACTCGCACACCACACACTGAAAAACTGACATCGCCACAAAAAAGCCACCACGGTCCTCTGGGTGCCAAGAAAAACACTGGTACTCCTTGACATTTTAGCTTGCACGACACATACAGAAAAGTAGAACTATTAAGGGGGAGGCGGGGTGTAAAAAGACACAGTCAGTCAGTGGGTTCACCATTACCTTCCCAAAGAAATATTCTGCTGTACCTCAAACCCTGCAATTTTATTTGAACAGACAGTTTCTCAAGCTTGCACAGAAACCCACTGAATTCAGAGAAGGTGAGATTAAGGTCCCCAGCTGATCAAGTCACAAGGTCAGCAGGGAGTCTGAATTTCCATCTTAAAGAATGAAGAAAAGCCAGAGACACCCAACACCTGCACAAACCTCAAATAAGAACAGTTGAAATACCTTGACATCTCAGATAATGCTGGAGATCTGTTGCTCTGGGGACTTTTACCCACTGAACTATAGCAAAGGATTACAGCAGAAGAAGGAAAGAAAGCACAGGATGCTTGGTTCCTTGCAGCTGCACAGCACCTGTGAGTAGCTCACCATGTCCCTACCTACAGTAACCAAGACTTGAGGACAACCAAGCTACCATCAACCTGTATATTGAAAAACACCCAAACCCTTGCTGTTTCGAAATCAGAGAAAAAGAAGTGCCCCTTACCTCCAAATCATGGCTTGTCAATAAACGTGAATTATTTTAATAATAGTTAATGATTTCTTATAGACATGATGATCTCACCCTTTCCTAGCATTCCAAGATTAGACAATTTTTTCCTGGAATGTAAGTACATTTGGACTGCTCCACATCTGTCCAATAGCTTTTTGTTCCTATAAGTATCACCACTCACTCACTTTTCTCCATTAAAGGTTTGTTTTATCCCATGAGTTACCTTGTAATTCAGAGACATAAGATTCCTTTCTTCCATATCAGATGGCCCACAGAAAAAAAGGCATGGAACACAGTGACAGTATCCAGGCAATTTCCACAGGAGCCCTAGCTAATAACACTGGTATTGGTAAATAATAATAGTACTGATATTGGAATGTGCTGCCCAGGGAGGTGGTGGAATCAACGTCCCTGGAGGTGTATAAGGAAACACAAGACACGGCACTTAGCGCTACGGTCTATTTGACATGATAGTGTTTGGTCACAGGTTGGACTCAACGACCTCAGAGGTCTTTTACAACCTAACTGATTCTGTGATTCTGCAAAATATTTATTTTATTTGGGAGTTTAAAGCAAAAAAACCCCACCAAATCTTTAATTTCTTATCGGATGCACAGACTTTAGGCCAAAAAAAGACCAAAAAAAACCAAACAAAAAAACCCCATCAAAACAAAAAACCAAACCAAACAAGACTGAATATTACCAGTGGTACCTCGAGAGCCTGACAGGAACTAGAATGAAGAACTGAGCAACTGAGCCTGGCATTCTCTCATTCCTTGCCCTTCCTTTGTTGCCTGCTGTCACCTGTGCAGCGCGAGTTGCCGCGCTCCATCCCCATCGGCGGCTGCCTGGCGCTGGCCGGGAAGGCAGGGAAGGCGTTATCCTGCCGAGGAGCCAGGCAGCCTCGGCGGGGCCAGCACCGGCGGAGCAATTCCCGAGGCTGCAGGGAGCAGCCGAAATTCCCGACACGGAGGCGGGGCGTGTGTTATGTGCGTGTGTGTGTGTGTCTGTGTGTTATGTGTGCTGTGTGCTATGTGTGTGTACACTGCCATGCCGCGCTCGGCACCCGCGTCCCGCTCGCCCGTGCCGCCTCCCTACCTTCCCCGCACATTCCCGGCCCTGCCTCCCGCGGGAACCTCCCGGAGGCGACGGACCCCCCACGCCGGGCGGCGGGGCAGGAGCCAGGCTCGGCGGGCCAGGCAGTGACAGCGGCGGCCATGGCTCCCGCCGCGGCGCTGACGGGCTGACAGCGGCGGCCGGACGGAGCCCGGCGGGAGGCGCGGTGCCCGCTGCTCGGGGGGACACAGCGGCAGCGGTGACACCGCCGAGGCGGGCACCGGGTGGGCGCTCCCCAGGCTCAGGGACAAGGGGGCGGCACCCCACGGGCACCGGGCGGGGCCGGGGGTCCCTGCCGCGAGCCGGGAAGGTACGCTCCAGTCCTTACCTTCTCCCGGGAGCGCGGC
>VXAZ01004522.1:1344845-1397299 GCA_013399875.1 Gymnorhina tibicen
GCCCCGCCCCGCCTCGCCCCGTCCTGCCGCTGCCGCCCCCTCCCCGGGGAGGGGTTTTTCCGGCGGTGATGGCGCAGTGAGTTTTAACTATCCGGCGCAGTGCGCGTGCGCGGCGGGCACAGCCCATCCCATTCCATCCTATCCCAGTCCATCCCGTCACCGGGCACTAGCGGGTACGGAGGGGATGCGGCTAAAGGCCCCGCTGTTTTTGGGAGAAGCCCCCGGACGCAGGTGCGTGTGGCGCGGTGCCGGAAAGGCCGGGGTGGCCGTTCGCCTTCGGGAAAGGCTGTGGGATGCCGATCCTGCCGCACCGGGGGGTCTGGTCAGTGCTGTATCCTCCCCCCCATCCCCCACTCAGGCACAATTGCCATCCGCCCGCCGCTCTTTCCCGGCGGGGACAGGCAAGGAGCTGCAGGACAAGACAGCTTCTAGATTTCCAAACTAGTGGAAACCTAGTGGGGGTGTCCTGCTTGCACAAATGAGGCAGACGTCATACAAAGATATTTAAGGGGTTCTGGAATTGACTGGCGATGTAGCCCAAGTTGCAGCCTTGGAAACGGGTCATTCCTCTGCACTCGTGGAAGGTTTTGCATCTGCTTGTAACAGTAATAGTATGTGGCAGAACTTAAGGAACCTGTCTGGTGCTGTACTCATGGATTCTCGATTAATGCTCTCCATATCGCTTCTGGGAGGTGATGAAGAGCTGCCAGGTGTAGTATTTTGACAAGGCAGCTAAACAAAGCCCTTTAGCATAGTCTTAATTGCCGTGATCACTCTGCTACTGGATTACTTTCATGTGTTACCGTGTAGACATTCCTTAATATTTCCAATTCATCAGAAAGGTGATTTTTTTTTCCCCAGAATCGAAAGATTACTTTGATTGAGGCCAGCTATTGTGTGGACTTGCCATATATTATGATCCCCACCCATGATGTACCAGCATGGGTAGAGGATGGCATCAGAAATCTCTCATATTCCCATGCTGCACGGCTTATTGTTCGGACAAACTTCTCTCATTTGCTTTCACAGTCTTCCTGTACAAATGCTGGTAAAGATAATTTGTGTTGAAAAGCAACTGCTTTCACTTTCATTTGATTCTGTTAGTGTACAGTGAGTACTGTCTGGTGGCCAGGAGCAGGTCTGCCAGCATCAGTGATCATGTAACAAAGGGAGTTGCCTTCATATTCTTTTGTGTTAGGTTGATGGCAGAGGCTATCACTAGAAGTGGCAAGCTCATTGAAGACCAGACAGCCTACGGAATGTCAGCGTAAGTGGAGTAAGAGCAGTTTCCAAAGGCAGAATAATTTTTCTTCTCATGGTATTACACCGGGATTCACACTGTAGAACATGACAGGCTACAGGTGTGGCCTGCATTGTGATACTGCGTTTTGATCCTTGTGCACGAGTAGTGTGCAGTTCCAGGAGTTTGGTGTGTGTTAGGTGTTCACAACCAGCAGCTGAGATAACAGGGAAGGAGTCTCAGGAGCAGTATCTGCAGCAGCAGATGTTAAGATCTGATAATATCAGTAATTGGAAAAAATACAGTTCCTTAAGCCTTTTATAAGAACTACTGTTTGAACTAATAAAAAGCATCAGTCAGTTGACTGCTAATTGCTACCCCTACATTCGTTTCTTCGCCTTGTTTCCAGCAGCCCCTCTGTTTTACATCTAGCACAGCTGCAAGATGCTTTTGTAGGAGCATAGTACTTGATCTGCCCTCCCCAGGGGAACATCCTGCATTACAAGCCCTGTGAACTACTGGTCTTAAGACAAACAAGTCCAGCATCTGGTTGGACTGTGTCATTGCTCAGTTCAGTCTAGTAACTGAAGGACTGAAAATTTCAGACTGCAGTACAAAAATCTGACATCATAACTTGCAGGATACCATGCAGGTGAAAGCATGTGCACCAGCCTCTAGGATGTAACTGGCAGGTCAGCCCATGGGGCCAGCAAACATCCTGCACAGGTGGAACAGGATTTCACTGCTTCTTCCTATTTAATGACAGAACACTGTTCCAGATAACATTTTTCTAGCAGTGGTGGTCATGGAAATCCTTTCTGTTATCCAACATCAAACACATCATTGAGTATCTAGAATTTCCTATTACTCCACACTTCCTTCTATCTTCACCAAAGGAAAGAACCATCACCTCCCACTCTCACAGTCCAGTGGATTCTTCAGACGACTTCTGCTTCTGTGTCCTAAATCACATTTCCTTTCTCAAGACTACGTATTTTTAAATCTTCTCAAGGTAGTCTTTTTTTTTTTTTCTCCCTAGTTTCTTTTACTTTATCCTCCACTTTTAGAGAACTAATATAGTATGTGAGTTCTTTAATTTTTCCCTCATTTAAGGAGAGGCAAACAAGACCACTGACAACACAGAATCAGTTCTGTGGGTGCTACAGTACCAGTTTCAGGAATGTGTTGACTATTGCTGTAGTTAACTCATTTTCTGCTTAACTCACCACCTAGTACTCTTACAATCCAGGATATTACCTGGTTGATTGAAACTGCAGAATTACAAGTGTGTAATAATTTGACAGGTTAGTGCTACTGCCTAGAATTAATATTAGTGACCCTCTGCTACTGAGGATAATGAAAATTATGTCCTGTTAATATTTGTTACCCAAAAATGTCCTACTACTAGTAAAATACACCTTTTTTTTACTACTAGTAAAAGCAAGCACAAGGTATTATCTGCAGCTATTCAAAAACAGAAAAGAGAACTTGGATGTATCAATTCTTGCACTATTCTGGAACTGTTTCATAATGATCACATTTTTAATGCTCATCACAATCCTGCATAGTTACCATTGTGAAAATAATTTATTGTGTATAGTAAACAGCTACATGTAACAAATAATGCAGAATATGTATTTCTAGTTAAGATGTTTGAAATGTTCGGATTTCAACAAAACCGGAAGTAACACAAGATGTGAATTTTTTTTTAACCATTTATCTTAATACAATGATTGCCCAAACTTTTTTTGAGGAGAAACCAGGACCATAAAGCCTCATATAAATCATGAATGAAGTGGGTAAGATGAGAGATAAGAGCAATGGTCATTTTCTTACTTCTCTTCAATTATTTCCTGTAGCTGCCCTCCAATACTCAGTTTAAAGAGTGATGTATCAGATTTGTGCCATGCAGTAGGGATAATATAAATTATCCTATTCTAGTCAAGTGTTTGGCATATTCTTACATGTTGCATCAAAATGACTGACAGCTTGTCTGTGGAGCATCATTAACAATCTCCAGTAAATGGGAAACTGTTGAGGTCCATGTTCTGCTCATGAGACAGACATCGAAACTGTCATGTGCAAATTGAATGAATTGGGGAGAAAAGAGGGATAAGGCCACAAATTCTGTGTGGCTTTACAAATGGGCAGTCTGGCATTCTAGAGCTTTGTTTTTGTATACTTGGAAGTTTTGAGCTTGGCAGGTCCAAAACTATGTTTCCCTTCAACACCGTTATGAAATCTCAAGGGATTTCACTGTTACATACAAAACCATGAATAACTGTAGCACAGGATAGTTCCACATGCATGCAACATCCTCATTTGTATTCAACATATACTTCAAAAACGGTTGCCTTCTTTCACACCAGGTTAGAATAAGGTGGGGCCGTACGAGCTAGAATAGAGCTTTGTTGTTAAAACTGAACAAACAGCTCAGTCAGACTGGGATACTGAAATGAGTCTCTTTGCATCGAGATGTGGTATGCCGTCTGCCTCATGTCTAGAGAAGTGCCACATAGTGCCAGATGCCTGGCCTGCTACAAGGCCTGTGGCTATTACAAACATGGAGTGACCTTTCAGAAGAGCATTCAGGAACTTTAAATTACAGATAAGATTTCAATCCATGTACTATTTTCTCCTGTGCACTATGTTCTATACTACTTCTACACAAGATTTTTTTTTCATGCTTGTTTGGAAACTGCTTTGCTCATGAGCTTTATGTATTTATTGAATTTACTTTTCCATTTGTATGCAATTCAATTATTTAATTTTATAAATATAGTAATATGGAAGAGATAGCAAGTTTTTCATACAAATGGTTTACAGATATATTATGTTCCCAGAAGTACCAACACTAATACTGCTTTTTTAACAGTATGTGAAGGAACTTCACAGAGCCTATTGAAATAAAGGTGGTGCATGAACAGACTACATGAGATAGCCATTATGCAGGTAATCTGTAAAAACAGAATTTAACTCAGAAGAGGGAGGGTAGTTTGGTGAAGTACTATAAATCAGACTATGAAAACAAATTAAATGTAATACGGAATAAAATTATAAATGATACAATTAAGCTCCATCTATCTCATCAATTGTAATAAGAATGTAAGTTCCATGCAGATTTTAGAAGAGACAGACACAATATGGTCTCAGGTGACTGATGTGTCCACATTTCCTGATTAGCTAAAGCACTTGCCCTGTTTTATAAGCATAGGTATTAAGTCAGTTTTTAAAAAAATTATGTTCCAAGTTTTTTATACTGAAAGAAATGCCTCAATTTCACACAGATTAGTTCTTGAAAGTAGCTGGTACACAGTAGTAAGGTCAAAGAAGGATCTCTGAATCAAAGATCTAGTGTCAGATATTATTACCCTTAGGCACGTGTTGAACTGTTCTGGTATATTCTGTCTTCCCCCAACTCCATACCTTGTCTGTACTAAATAAACTTGCACAGGAAGTTGGTTTTTGTTGCTATTCATTCTTTTAGTAGAATACTACTGCTGTTTGGGGCTTTACATTTTTCCTGGTCACTGAATGATACTAAGAAGAATTAAGCTTAAGAAGAACCACTTCTTACTTAACCTACGGGATTTTTTACACAATAGGGTCAGATAACCTTTCTTGTTTATTTGTTTGCTTATAAATTGCCAATAAAAGTAACATGATGAAGTTTGTCAGATAATCTTTCTGTTTGGTTTCTTGTGCATTTGCCAGATGTGTTATTTAGTGAGTTTTGTTGCTTCCTCAAAGAGCTTCAGAAGAAGCTGAAAGAATTTTCAGTGACAGATAAGACGCAACTTTTTTCCTCTCGTTGATAGTAAGTGGACTCTTTCAGGGAGTCACTTTACAGAGTCTACAGAACCACTTTTCTTATAATCTGGAATTACGATTAAACTGTGCTGTAGTTAAAACCACAGTAAATTGGATAGTCTAACTGTTGTTACTTTTTTTTAAAAACCAAAACGTTAGAATGTACATAATTTTACTGAGATTGAAGATACTTTATTCTTTTCAGACAGTTCATCTTATATTACAAAAATCCTTAGAGGTCACCTCGAACTCCGAAACCTGGTCCTTTGGGTGGTTCAGTCAAAGAAGTAAGGCCACCAGCTGGCTCACAAGAAAAACGTCCACTCCTGAAAAATGAAAGCAGTTTTATCCATTGCTGGTATTGATAAAAACTCAGATTCTGTTTAATCATTGGATAGAAGACAGTCACAAATCTGACTTAAGGCTGAAGCCACTGGGGTTTTTTTGTTCTTCCCATTCAGCCTTCAAAAGAAGTGTGATGCAGCTGTTGAAGTGAAAGGATTCCAAATTCAAGTCGTGATAAATAATATCATAACTGAAATGCAAGCTAGGACCACTTGTTTTCTTTTATATTCATTTATAGGTTGGCCAGGCAGCATCAAGTTTTATCAATCATAGTTTTGTTACAGATGCTTCCCTGTGTTTTTTTGAAACGATAACTGTTTTAAGATTATTGTTCTTCTATTCAAAACCTCTTTATAGAAACAACAGGAATAGGTAACACCCAAGTCAAATTAATTTCCCCATTGACACAAACGTACGTAGGCTAACAACAGTGGGAAATAACAGGTAAGAAAAGTTCAGCAATAACAACCCTCTCACAAACTTAAAATCGTTTTTTGTCAGAAATAAAAAAAAAAATCAACACAACCAACAAACCAACCAACCAACCAACCAACCAACGAGAATTTGTTGGTTTAAATGATCTAGACAAAAATTGCAACAAGTAACATCATTCACCCATTAAGTATGAAGACAAATCAGAATTCATGTTTTCACATTCACGCTCTTCTGGTCAGTCATCAAGAACATGCAAATTCTCAGTTCTTTCCAGTTCGTTTTTACTTTGAATGTATGCACTTCTGTTCAGTAAAATAATTAATGCTTTTTAGCTGTAGGCTGTGAACTCAAATCACCAGAAAAGTAATTTAGTTTCTCAGAAGCATCATCCTTCATGTAGGTGACCAATATAATATATATAATATATAAATACAGGATATTATAATTTATTATAAATACAGCATACCTTGGGCCTGGTTTGGGAACTTTGCCAGCCTTTAGCTCATCAATTATGTCTTCAATATCTTTGGGTGTCAAATCTTCCTGTAAAAAAAAAATTAAATCATTGACAAAACTGAAAGAGTCATCAGTTACGCTAATTGCAGCACTTCAGATTTATCAGATCAGTGACTCTTCAGTGTGACCCTTGCACAGGTAATTTTGATCCTATCCATTAACATACATACTGGCTTAAAGAATGAGGAAAATTGAAAAGTCTACTGTCATTTTAACGTTGAGATTTTTGTTTCATGTGTAGTTGCACAAATCATGTTAAAACAAACAATGTTGATGCAGGCCATGTACAAGGGTTTCTGTTTTCAGCTTCCTGGTATTAGGGAGCTGGATCTCTGCCCACCCACTACACACATGCCCTGACACATACTGCAGAATGGTGTCAGCTGCAACAAAAAATGTTGGGTACAGTTCAAGACAGCACTTCTTAAATTAGTCCATACTTTCCAACAGACTACTTTAAAGTGCTTTCAAAAGCTTATCAAGCACCTATTTAAAAATTCCAGATTTATGGGCAGACCACAATCACAAAAATGCATCACTCCTCTTTTATAATTAAGACAGTAACTGCAATGAAAAATACACTGATACACCTGATACAAACAAAATGTTCTAGGAAGAGGCCAAGAAACTAAAAGATGTCCCCACCAATAGCAATTAGAAAACTAACCACAACTTCAGAATCTGAACAACTGGAAAATACAGGTAAGCCAGCAAAGAAGCTTAATCTTTTAAAAGGGAATGTAGTACTTACATAGTAATTGTCATTTATTTGTACCATTGGTGCGTTTACACAAGCACCTAAACATTCCACTTCTATCAGCGTGAAGAGCTTATCAGGTGTTGTTTCCCCAACTTTAATACCTAAACCAATAAATTAATTAGGCTCAGCAATGGTTATGAACAAGAGTTAGAAAGCATGAGTCTAAGTACGCCACGTACATTGCCTAACTTGTATTTTGGCCTTAAAAGCAATTGCAAAGTTAAACTCCCTTAAATGAGTCCAAAATGTTTCCATTAAACGGAAGGTTCTAATAAACCATGAAGTCAATTTTCAGACACATTTTTGAGACCTTGTTTACAGGTATGATTCATTGAAAAATAACCACAAAATGACAATTCTAAGAAACACAACAGATCTACTCAAGAATATTTTTACTAATTGGTACAATTAAATGGAAAAATAGGGAAACATATCTTTCATGTGCTGATAGGAAATGCATTAATATACAGGGTTGAATATTCCAAGATTAACCAAGATCCAAGCTACAAATTCATAAAAAACTTCCAAGTTTATACACAAAGGATGATTATATCCAAGATTATACACAAAGGAACTCTACACATACTTAGCATCCATGGCATGTAACTGCTCTACTGCTAGAGATACAGACCTTCCCCAGAGGCAAGTTAGTCCAAGTAACATCTCAGAGTCTGATCTCTACAAAATATTCCATGGAAGGAAGAATGCTGAAAAGCAGTTTTCCTCCATTTAATAATAGGAAGGGGTGGGAAATAATAAAAGTAAGGCCTGTCTTGGTAAAAACTACAGAATCATCCTTACTGCTTTATTTCTCAAGCTGAGAGTTTCAGTTGAAATTAAGTTATCTTTGCAGTAACAAGACATCGCATCTAAATATGCTTTTTTCAGACCACAGAGTATATGAAATGACAGATAATAGGCAGCTGTTCTGCAGCTCTTATCACTGGTTCATCAAAAAAGTTAACACAGCTTTTCATAGAAGGGCAAGAGTTGTTATTTGCTGATCTTACCCTCTCTTCTCCCCATAACCACCCAAAAAGGAGGAAAAAACCCCTAGCCACACGCAAAACCCATGAGTGTTACATCCCATGATGCACCATTCTCAATTGACTTTTTCCACTGACAATTCATAAATTATGTTATCATCCATGTTATCATCCAGCGGGACCTTGACAGGCTAAAGAGGTGGGCCCATGTGAACTTTATGAAGCTGAACAAGGCTAGGTTTTTTTCCACCATATGAAGAATTTTACTTCAGTATCATTAAACAAAGGTAAAAAAAAATACGGAAAGTATATTACAAATTTGTGTCATACCAAGTTTCTTCTTAATGGCTTCTAAAATGCTGTCAGAGTCTCGCAGCATGCACGGCGTGGTGGTGCACACCTGAATGTGGTATTTCCCAACAGGTTTGCGGTTGTACATGGTGTAGAAGGTTGCTACTTCATAGACTCTCATGGGAGGCATTTCTAAAACTTCAGCAACCTGTAACAAGGGAAAAACATGCTATATTGAATTCTCAGAGGGCAGCAGTAAATGCATTTAGCAAACCATTTCACTGAAGTCGCCTGTCCTGTTTTGCAGTAGCAGGTAAGTAAGAGGGTGGGGGTGGGTACCAAAGCACGAATGTATTCCAAGTGCCAAGAGCAGACACCTGAGTTACTCTGACTGGTGTCCCCCTGCTCGAGCACAAACTCCACTAAGCCCTGGATGAGCAGAGCGAGGAGCTCGAGTCAGCTCTCCTCTGGTGTCTATTGTCAGACACAAGGGCATGCGAGGAGTCAGCTGGGTTTGGGCTTTCCTTGTCAGCTCCAGCTCACACTGCACTTGTGCTGTGTCAATGAACAAACCCGTACAAGCCTGCCCACACTAATCCATCTAAGCCTTTTGGTAAGGAATACTTGTAAGCTGGTACTGTGCTTATCTACTTCATATAGAGCAGGTCTCCCTCAGGTTCTGTGATGCACCAGGGCTACATCTGCAGATTCCTGTCACAGCTAACAAGGAGGGAGTGAAGCATGATCTCCATGGAGCCAGTTCTGGTGCAAGTATCCCTGACCTCATTAACCTGGAACCCTGGCAAACTGCTCAAGTTGAGAACTGGCTCTGGTTTCAATAGTGTAACTGTTTTATGTTCCAGTTTCTATAGCAGGCAAATAACAAATCATGGAAAATATTTGTTCACTTAAACTTAAGACGGTTTTAAACATAATATTAACCTGAAACTTAAATAAACAAAAATACACTGACAGCGTTAATGGAGCTTTGAGGCTTTATGTTATGCTGTAGAAACTGTAGCAGACCTAAGTTACACCTTTCTTTAAATGCTCATTTAACTCCTTCATTTCTCTAATGCTCGCAATCCTCACCTTAAATTGAATTTAAAACTTTAAAACTGATGATATGCCAGATTGTAACACTGAGTACAACAGATTTATTCATATTACTATAAACTAGATTTTTTTATTTCTTGGTATTCGGTTACTGTCACGCAGCCTCTCACTTTGGAGCAGTGTAGTTGTTTGCCTGCTTATTTTGAAACAATTTTAATAATTAACCTGACAAGTCTTCCGGGCACTTGCTGTGAGGTGTTACCCAAAACTCCTGACATCTACTACACTAACACTGCTCTACAGAGTTCTTAACAGGCCTAGAGATTAAGTATAATCCAGGCAATGTGTGAAGTGCCATTAATCTGGGAAGAAAACTCCACTGACATTACCTTTTTTCTCTTTCCCCAAATTCAGCAGTGAACAAAATCAAGTTTCTGTTCCTAATTCTAGGTTCATTCTGGGAGAAGAGGCTATCTGAATAGGTTTTATCTAATTTTTGTTGTCTGTATTTGCTAGCAATGGGCTTTAGTACATAAACAGAGCCCTCAGTTTTCTGCATTTGTTTTCCCTTTTATTTTTAAAAATGTAGTCTCATAGGGAATTCTCACAATTCTGTGCCACGTGTAAATTCCCACATTTGTAAGCTTTGATTAATTAATGTTAATATTCTAGTAAGATATTGAAAGAAAAGACTAAAATTATGCTTGAAAGATAATTAAGTATAAATACCTTGTTCATAGCTGATATGGGCAGCCATCCATGCTGTCTTTGGGCCAAATCCAGTACTGCCATGACAGCTGCAGACTTGTGTCCCTCTGGGTAGTTGTTTATGATCGCTTCTATTCGCTTTTTAAAGGGAAAGAAGGAAAACAAATCAGTACTCATCTAAAGATAAAGTCTGTGTATTGAACTTTTCTTTTTTGTCTGCATACCTTTAGGTTGTCAGGTGTGAACTCAAATGGAGTATCTGGATTGTTTTCAGGACTATCTCTATGCTTCGGGAAAAGAAGAAGAAAAACATGTAAAAATTGGTTGTTAGGAAATTATTCAGGACACATGTACTGTTGTAAAATACCTTCTCATTAGACAGTTACAGTTGAGCTGCTTGAAAAAAAGTGATGTATTTCAGATAAAAATTTCAGAGTACTAAAGTGATTAAATATATTTGAGAAAGCTATCAAAAATATTGATAATTATTTCATCACTCTTAAAAATCATTACCTATTCCTCCTACTTCCTATTAAAGAATTATTTACAGAGAAATACATGAAATTATATATTGGGAAAATGTATGGTGCTGTTATCAAAATATGTATTTTTAACACTGTTAATACAGTTTGACAATTATGTTTAAATTTACAATAGGTAGAGTAAAAACACTCTGGTTAATACCTTAATAAACAAGGGACTAAAACAACTGTCCATTTTTCCTTTTACCATGAAACATTAATTTTAAAAAAACTTCAAAATTCATCAAGAAGTTTGCTATAGAATTAAAACATTTGCACATTCAAACACATTATTAATCCATTTTAACATATTATTTTGATTTGTAATGGATTTCAACATTTTCATTTTATATACAATTCTGAATCAAAATGGACGAAGCAGAATTTTGAATTAGTACTTCCAAAATAAGGTATTCTACCAAGTTATTTTTAAGGTGGTCTTCTAGCGAAACATCAAATTTTAATTAGTTCTTCTATTTTCAGAAAATACAAATTTGGAGGTCTTGAAAAAAGTAACATTTTCCTATAATAAAATCATAGTTCTGGTGAAAATCCTTTTCCACCAGAAAATGTTTCTGCACAAAATTTTTAGCTGTATCTAAGCAGCTCATTTTGCTTTCCTTTAAATACCTATAGTTAAGTTTAATTCCAAACTTCATACAGTTTTCAAATTGAGAAAGTTTCAAATTAAATGGCAAGTTTGTGAGAAAATACAAGCTATATTTGAGGCTTGATGTTAAAAGTCATCCACAACTAGCTAATAATAAAAGCTTTAAAAGTGTATTTAGAACAAAGAAGCCCCCTCCACTGACTTTGACTTTGGTCATTTCCTCCAGTAACGAAGTGTGATTTTGCAGTTGCCACACTATGCTCTTCTTACTAAGTAGCAAAGGGTTTAATGAAAAACCTTAATATTCCAAGACACTTGCATACTGAAGTGAAGTATGCATCATCAGCGAAGAACTTAGAACATGTGTGGTCCATAGCTATTCTTGGATTTAGAAATTTTAATATGGAAATACTGCAAGGACAAATACTTCAATTACATCTGTTGGTCTGTCCAGGGATTACCTTTGCTTATCCTGTCTATATCCCAAAGCAGACAATATGACTGCCACCATCAATTTGAAAGCATTATGCCCTCATCAGAGTTTCAAGTCCTATATATACAGGACTTGAATATAAAACTACAGTCAATAAATACTTCTCCACCAAGGATGACTTTCCTGTAAGAACAGGAATTACAGAAAGATGACTGATTCTCTTTGAACACCCTAATATTTTATTAAGCATTAATACCTTGCTTATTGTGTGGTTTACAAAATAACATAAAAGAGCTTTTAGGAACACAATTCCCATTATTTTAGACTGACCCTTCCAAATAAAGGATTTGACGACTCATATGTAGTCTTGATGAGTGTTTTCTACCAATTTTAATGGAAGATCTCAAAAAGGCTGATGGAGGAAAACCTGATTGGAAATACTGTACAACTTTTATTACTTTTTCCCTCACAGATCTTTCCATGCCTTAGCTCCACAGATCAATTCCACAATTCATGATAAGTATTTCCATAACTTAGCTTTTCCTTTTCAAATATGCATGCCTATTTTGCTATTATTGTGCCTTCCGTAGCTATTTGATAGTTAACAATTGTACTTCATCTCAATTTCTTTTGCAAATAAATGGATTTGATTTATTAATATCTCCCTCTTTGTCTAGAGCAGCTGTTCTTTTCAGTGTATCATCTCTAAACTGATATCCTTAAATGCCCTACATGTGAAGAGGAATAATAAAGACTTTATATTGGAAGATAGAGATGCAGCTGTAGCAAGGTTTCACGACATATTGTAAAGGCTATAGCAGAGATGAGCAATAAATAAGATCATGCCACCTTTAATGTTCTCCATTTTCCTGAAAGGGCTTCATCTAATTCTGTGCCTTAGAGAGTTTGATAGTTTTCATCAAGAGCTTACAGACTCCTGAGCAGTTAGGAATTTATCACATGTTCCCTAGTCTCACATTTGTCTGACAATGTGCCGTTTATCTGAGACTTGCGTGCACTGATATGCTTCTAAAAGACACAGGTGCATTTCCATGGTTTTTTAGGATACAGATTCTGGAGAGCAAGATCAGAAATAAGGACACAGTATTGGAAAGAGTACTATGTTAAATCACAGAGTGGCTGAAGTTGGAAGGGACCTCTGGAAGTCATCTGGGTCAAACTCCCCTGCTCAAGCAGGGACACCCAGAGCTGCTTGCCCAGGACTGCGTCCAGATGGCTTCTTCTGAGTATATCCAATAACAGAGACTCCACAACCTCTCTGTGCAACCTGTGCCAGTGCTCTGTCACCCTCATAGTGAAAAAGTGTTTCCTGATGTTCTCTGAGGCCATTGCCTCTGGTCCTGTCACTGGGCGCCACTGAAACGAGCCTGGCTCTGTTCTCTTTGCACCCTCCTCTCAGGTATTTGTAGACATTGGTAAGATCCAAGCCTTCTCTAACAGTACCATTCTTTTCTCATGTGCTCATGAAAAGAAACCAATATATTAAGACTTCCTCCACACACAAACTAAGTACAAACAATTAAGTCTTTAGCAACTACAGTAATTTGTTGAAAAGGAAGGTCAAACACTATCCATGCATTTTTCCAAGTCTGTTCTCATGCTCCCCAATTTCCTGAAGTCTTACATGAAGTTTTCATTCCATTCATACATTGACTGTATCACATTTCTGCTGCAGAACAGAGCCTATTTAAGTGGAAACACCTTCACTGCAAAGGTTACCCAAGCCATAGATGCCAGTGCACTCCCATGGAAGACACTAAGGCTGCTGAAAGGTCACCTTGCGTTCTTTTTGCTATACCAACCTGGGCCATTTTATTATTATTCCTTCTTTTTTCCCAGTGATCTAATAATCTGTCTTTCTTGATGCAGAAAATTATTAAAGGGCACTGAAGAATTAAAACAGAATAATCAGAATAATTTAGTTTCCATGTATCCTGCAAAAAAGTTGACCTGAAACTTGACCTATGCCCTATGGTAAACACCAGTCCAAAGCACTGTAAACCAAAATGAGAGAATTGGGCAGTCTGCAGGGGAGATATTTAGGGCAAGAACCTGTTCAGAATCCATATCAGATCAGCACTGAAAAAAATATATTACTCCTCCTCTAAAGCGAAAGTACCCTACATTCACTACTCCCAACAGAACTCAAGATACAAACCCCTCTTACTTTAAGAATGGGGGAAATGGGCTCAAACCCAAGTATTTCACTGACCAACTTCACAAGTAACTAAAACGTGAATACAGCAATTCTTTAACCTTTTGTGCTGAACTCCCTGTGCAACCCTATGGCAAAGCCCACATCAGTGCTGTTGATGTGTTAAGGATCATGTACTCAGTCCATGTGTTGAAAACAACAAAGTAAAAGAGCTAAGTTTTACCTGTTAAGAAGGCTAAAACCAGGTGAAAGTCCAGTATAGAGAATACCTCTTTCAATGAAGAAAGGTAATCATAATAAACGTCTCTTGAATCAGGCCTTCCCTAGTCATCAGAAATTACAGATTTGGAGCATTGCTCTTACATGCCTACGGGCAAACAATCTACCTAATTTTGTACTTGGTATTCTCTCACTGTAAGTGTGATGTAGCTGCCTGTGATGGTTGGATACCTGGCTGAATTTAATGGCTGGGAGAAAGGCTCTTTCTGGGTGTTTCAGCATACAAAGGCATTTCAGTAGAAGTTCTCTTATTTCTGTGTGTTTCTGCTAACATGTAACATGTTTGCAAAGGAAAGCATAGGCGTGCCTTTTAATACTAGAAATGCCTTTTAATACTAGATTTTATGACAACTAGGTCCCTTGCTAGCCTGTCACCTGCTGTTACAACACAAATGCCCTGCATGCATTTCCCTTCCCCACATACAGATTTTATACATGAAAAGTGCAAGAAGCAGCAGCAATAAGTTTGTAAAACAAACCCAACACATCTGTGTGTAAACTGACATACAAAGAGGACCACCACAACAGCTTTGAGTTACTCCCAGGTAAGTCCATTATTCATCCACAAGCAGTTTTTAAACACTTTTGACACTTCTTCTGCTTGTAATATTAAAAAAAAAAAAATTTGAATTTTTTTTTCTTCCAGAGAAATCTAGGGGGAGTCCCATTTTCTGACTGTAGATGAACACCTGGTGTTGACTAAAATAATGCCTTCATCTCAAACCAGCAGGACAAGTTTTCCTTGAAATTTGCCACTTGAAGTAACATCTGAAATTTAGTTAGGGCAAACAATTACACACACATACAGTGACATCCAACTGTCTTCTTCCCATTACCTTTTACTTCAGGGAAGAAAAAATACTACCCTATTAAAAAACAAAAACTGAGAAAAAAAAAAAGAAAAAACAAACCCCCACAGAACCAATTTCCTATGCTCCTCTAGCAAAAATTCTGCTGCGGGATAATTGTCATCAGTGATGCTATTAAATAAACATCTGCAAAACACTCAGCTTTTCTACTTCCCTTTCTCTGTTATCAGGCTCCTCTCTGCAGCAAATAATTTAAACAGTTACATAAATCCTGAAAAACACCTGGAGAATTTACAGAACTATCTAGCTTCATATGTCAGACATCAACAGCCATTAGGGTACCAAAGACACCTTTTCAACAACCTCCAACTACACTTGAAATTTCCTAAACTGCCAGACTACAACATTTCCTCTATTCCTTGAACACTGGCTCTCACCCTGTAAATCACTAATTCCTGCTCAGATTTCTGGAAAAGTATACAAAGCATATACTGTGATCCGATTAACTTGATTTTATGATTAAAGCTGTAGAGACAGCTGCAAAAAGGCAAGGACAACAACAATGTGTCCAAAAATCCCAAGCACGAGTTTTCAACAGTGGTCAACTCTCTAGTAAAGGGCTGATTTTTACCAAGGGTTGGGAAAATGCCAAATTATTCAGCTGTTAAAACTGCAGACCAGCTAAAGCTCTGAATGGAGCAGAATGGGACAAAATACACACTCTTTTGAGATGCTTCAGGTTCTCTTCAGAGGTAGACAGACAACACAGCTGCTTTACACACTTAAATTCAAGGGCTTTTTACTTTTTGCAATCACTACTACTGTTTATGCCTTTCATGACAGTGCCTAATGGCCTCAATTATGAGTCACTGTACTACATGCTGTATCACACATGAACAACAACTGTACTTTTCAACTCCTGTAAACACAGCTAGAACCCAAGCCCACGGGTAATTCTGCTGCAAATTTCAGAAATCAAGAAACTGCACCTGCAAAAAGTTTAACGAGATTCAATACCAAATGCAACTAAAATAAATAAAGGAAACAAGAACTAGTTTACAAGGAAATAAAGTTTAAGCAAAGTCTCATCTGCAATCACATACAAATTACTGAGAATTTTCACTATATAAGGCAACGAACACAAGGGCCAAAAACTGAAATAAAACCTTTTAATACTCCATTACAATTCTAGTAAAAGGTTCTACTGAAAAAAACCCTCTTCTTTGTAAATGCCAGTGGGTTTCTATAGCAAAGTTCTGCCCATCAGAAGCTTTCAGGCAGTTTTGAAAAAGCACATGCCAAACTCTTCTGACCCGTCCCCCTTACAGTCAAGCAGATTACTTACCACAAATAAGGCTCCAGTGGCATTGCGCTCTGCTGTTCCATGCAAGTATCGGATCTGCCTTACCTGCAAGCAAAATATAGTATTAATAATTCACATACTGCTAGTGGCTGCTTTCAGAACCAGTCTGATTTCCATTCTAACTGTACACCACTAATTCTACTGCCATCACCAATAATTTAAAACAAATCGAGACTATTAAGCGCTCTCCTGTACTATTAGGAGAGCAAATCTCTTGACTCCCAGCTTGACCAATTCAAACAATGTAGAAACAGAAGGATTTGACTCTGCTACTGCTTAATTTAAGTGCCTTGAACACAAATCTTGATCCAACATTTCATGAAGAATTTCCCAATTTGTTACTTTATACCCTACGTGCTTTCAAGTTTGCAGAAACCACCACTACCACTGAAGTTCTTCTCCAGTAATCATTTACATGCTTCTTCAACTTTTATCGAACCAAACACTGAGAACTGGCATAAGAGGGCTACTGTAAACACAAACCCGAAGTATCAACAGAACACAGAGCCATATCCAAGTTCTGTTCAACTATTCTCCGTACTCTTTGACGTGCCAGAGCAGATCGAGATTTCTAGATTCTGGCCGGAATTACTAAGATTTGACAATTTTACCGTAAGTATTAATTCTATTAAAATTAATTTTGTATTAAACTACGTAAACTTTTATACTTAATTCTTGAGCAATTCTGAGATTTCTTAAAGTAGAATCGCAGAATGGTGTGGAGTGGAAGGCACCTTAAAGATCATCTGGTTCCAACCCCCTGCCATGGGCGGGGACACCTTCCACTAGACCAGGCTGCTCAGAGTCCCATCCAACCCGGCCCTGAACGCTCCCAGGGATGGGACAGGTCAAATGACAGGGAAAGGCTGCAGCCATCCTGCGACACTACACTGCAGGTGCAACTGCGTGAGCTGCTGCTAGAAAGGTTGAGCTGGTCAGGCTGTCTTTGCAGAAGAGCCGGGACTTCGGGTCCGTGGTACACAGGCCTGGATTCCTGGCACCACTCTACCCCCAGGCCCCCCTTCCCCACGCCCCGCCGCGGCCTCCCCGCTCTCCCGCGGCCTCTCCGATTCCCGGCCGGCGGGGGCAGGGAGCCCTTACCGAGCGTGCGGCCGCGGCGCGCAGGGCAGCGCACAGGAGCATGGCGGCGGCAGCAGCGCCGATCCCCGCTCCCGCTGCTTTTCCTTCTCCCGATCCCTCTCCTTGAGGCCTGGGCTCGCCCTCCTCCGCGCAGCGCCAAGGAGACCCGCAGCGCGCATGCGCGGGGCGCGCCGGCAGCGCGCGTGCCCGCTCTGGAAGCAGAAGCTGTCCCGGCTGTTCCCTCCCGCGGGCGCGGGGTTCCCGGCCCGGCGGGGCGGCCCTGGGCCACAAGGGAACCCGGCGGGGCGGCCCTGGGCCAGCCTGAAGGGAACCCGGAGTCGCGGTCTGCGTGAGCATGTCCAGGGCAGTTTTAGCTTTTCGTGGCACGCACCAGCGTGGAAAAAACAAATTCCTTCGGAAACAAGAGCTTGTAACAGCGGAAATTACAGGAAACCAGTGAGGGTTTTTTCAGCCCTGGGTTTTCTACCTTCCTACCCAGTTGTTGTTTGGGATTTTAATGTTTGAAGTGCTAACACCTATGTCTTGTCCTCCTCCAGGAAAAACAATAAACATGGATTGTCTTTTTGGCCTCTGATAAACATTCTCGTATGACACCGTAATCCAATTAATCCAGTACAAATGCTGGAATTGAAGATCATTGGCTTGGAAGGGAATTTGGAACATCATCTGGTTCCAATCCCTGCCATGGGCACCTCCCACTAGAGCAGGCTGCTCAGAGCCCCATCCAGCCAGGCCTGGAATACTGCCGGGAATGGGGCATCCACAATTTATCTGGGCTAGACGTAAGTAACAGGCTCTTCCTCAGATGCAGCTGGTTGTTAGGAAATGGCTCACAGGTCCATCCTTGTGCAGAGCCTTGATCGTTCAGGTTTTGTGATAAGGAGCACAAATGTACCTTTTTCACTGTAAAATAAATCCACGTTTTTCAAATAGCAGCTAAGAAGGAAGTCTTTTATTCCAGTGAGTACTCAGCATTGCAGATTGGCAAAGCATCACCTGATGTTCCAGCATCTCTTACCATATCCTCCTTCTTTCTGAGGAGGAATCTCCCCTGCACTCCCCACCCTCTCATCTACCTGGCTGTCAGGGCAGCCTTATTAATTTAATGAATTTCACAGTGAGAATCTATCCATGTATATTTTACTTTTACAGGGACTCTAATGATTTGCTAGCTGACACTGTGAATAACAAGTACTTTTAGTAGATACACAGTAGAACAAAAATTCAGCTTTCCTTACAGTGTTTTCCTATATCCTAAACATTAACTTATTTTTTTATCTGCTTACTTATGTTGAGAGACCCTCTTTTATTTCGTATAACCATTCAAAAAGGCAGGATTAACTACACTACAGCAAACTGAATTTCATTAAAAAGTTTTCATAATTATGTTACGAATTTGTATTAATGAAATGATCCATCAGGGCACTCGTTGGCACAAAAGACCAGGTTAGAGAGAACCACAGTGGCCATGCCTATGTAAGTGCACCTGGAAAAGAAAGATTTCCTATAAAGAAACTTGTGTGTATGGGGAGACAAAGTGCCATGGTACATCTCAACAGATAGCTCTAGAGAAAACCCAAAACATGAAGCAGTGCACATACTAGAACATTTTAGGATACTTATTACTCTTTCAGATAATTGTATGTATACCTACAGGGATATGTACATACATGCACAGATATATTTAGCAGCTGTTATTGTAATTAATGTCCTTTTAACAGAATACTTTGTATTTGCACTGAGGATCAGGCAGGATGTGGTACTAGCTCTCTGGTTAGATTACTGCCCTTTACATTTGGGTTCACTGTAGTCAGTGGTTGTCTTCCTGCTCCTTATTCTTCATTTCCTCAATGCTGAGAGATAATATAAGTGTTTGTAATTTAAGTGCCGTTACCAGTATTCGACATTTTCATTGATTTTTTTTTCACTAACTGTTTGATTGCTCATAAACCTCATTTCTCTACTTGTATGCTTCCTTGAGATGAATTCTTAAAACACTTAGAAGACTGCCTAAAGCAGAGCACGTATAATGGTGCAGCAATGTTCAAGCACAAATTACGAAGTCCGTTGCTAAGCTATATTTTTATATCCTGATGAGAATCTGCCCTATAGGCATATAGTCTAAGAATAGCAGAGACCATGTATGATTAGATTCAGGGACTGTTCTTGTTCAGATAAATTAATAAACATTCGTTTTTAGACCATAAAATGTATAATCACAGTAATTTATTATATGTTAGCCCAATATCTGTTTTTCAGTTGCACTTCATAAATGTGTTACTAGACAAGGAAAAAAAAATCAGATAATTTTGAAATTTAAAATCAGTCTCTTTATGAGATGACAATACTGAGAAACCAGTGTGGCCTTGGATGGGACTCCAGTATCTGCAGTGACCCTCAGGGTAGCCCATTGCTTTTTTGTTTTCTGCTTACTCCATGCACTGACGTGCCAAAGTCCTGCCCACACAGGACCTTGTGTAGCACCAAGAAATGTGTGCATACAGCTGCTCAAACCACCAGTGATACCTAAGAGGTCTTTTATGCACCCCAGTGATTTCAGACAAGCCTTCTTCCAGTGTGACCCATCAGGAAGGGAAGCTTCATTAAGGAAAAAAAGACTCCTAAACACTAAAAAAAGTGTTTGCTCTTTTGTCAAGTGTCTGAAAATGCAGCAGATTATATACTTGTGTGGGGAAGGTGTGCAAGCACAGGTGAGACATGGCCAGACCACCTATTTCTGAAACCTTGCACCCTGTCCCCAGGAGCCACACAAGCTCCAATTCCATAGGCAAGAAAGGGATATAGAGAATTCTATTATTTTCTGCAAATGTAGGCTAGACAATTATTCTTGCAATCAAATAATTATTTCCTGTGTCATTGGATTTCTTTATTAGTATGCATTATGCCAAATAATGGCTTTCAGGCTTTTGATTTAAATGGAAGTAATACAAGGGATATTTAATGCCTGTTACATTACTCTCCATTTTGAAATACAAAAATAAACAAATCAGCTTTCATTAATCTTTAATCCATTAACACATACATTTAATCCATACACATGCACGAGCGTTCACTGCATATTTTCTGACCTTCAAAAGTAGTACTTCCGCCCATAGCAGTACAAGAAATATTAACCAATCGTGCTTGAAAACATTAGATTTTTATTATTTTAGAAGCATAGAATTATAGCATGGTCTGGGTTGAAGGGACTTTAAAGATCATCTAGTTCTAATCCCCCTTCAATGAACAGGAACAGCTTTCACGAGGCCAGGTTGCTCAAAAGCCCATCCAACCTGGCCTGGAACTCCTCCAGGGATGGGGCATCCACAAACACATGCTCTAATATTAAATAATATAAAGAGTACGTAATTTACGGTGTGGGGACTGTGAATGTTGGCAAGCCATTTGAAGAGACTGTTTTGAAAGCAAGTCATCTGGAGAGAACCTAAAAGCTATCAAATGGTATCACAGGCTTTTTATCCCACAAAAACACCTTCGATCAGCTCTGCTGTCAACTATGTAAAAGAGAAAAAATATAGGCTATTAAGATCTCTCTGGTCTTTCCAAATATATATTTTTTTTATTTTATACATTAGTATGTTCGTATTTAACCAGTACAGAGATCTATTTTAGGAAGTGTAAAAACACAGGGGACAAACACAAGAGATCATATGAAATAATTAAGACCATAAACCATTGGAAAACAAAACATTCTCAGTCGGAATCTTCATGTTGCAACACTATACAGAAAACTGACCTCTATACCCAGGAGTGTTTCAGATGAAAAAGTGTTGTTATCCTTCTGATAGATTAGATTTAATTAATAAAAAAATGATATGTACTAAGAGCAAAATTAGTGTAAAGTATGATCTGAGACCCATTTCTGTAAGCAAAGTAGAGACAAAGCAGGCAATGAAGTGCCTGCTTGTTTAACACACTCACTCGAGAACTGTAAAAATTATAATGGGTATTTATCAGCATCACATGAGGAACTGCTCCAACCAAAGTTGACTGTATAGGTAGTGTAGAGATTGTACATGGAACCACTTCTGCAGAACATTTTTCTTCGGAGAAATAGCTACAAGAAGACAGAGACTGAAAAGAAAATGAGAAGGCATGGAACATGGAATAAAAACTACCCACAATGACTTTTGTTTATTATTTGCCCAAAGGTATTGTACACTTTTATAAGTCCTTTTATTGTATTTGGACTTTCTACAAATGCAGTTGTTTCAATGTGCTGTAGCAGTTTAAATTTCGCTTTTATGTGGAAGTACATTTTATAATATGTATGAAAGTGTAAATGCCCTAAAAGTTTAAAAAGAATCCTAATTTAATATACTACTCAGTTTATTTAGAAATATGTGATAACTTAAATGTGCCCATACAGATAGCTATTTGTGCTTGGAATGAAATAATCATAGTATGTAATTAAAACTTTGTTGTCCAAAGATGACAATTTCTTTTAGAATGTGATTAGGAATTATTGAATTAATTTTACAGATAGAAAAATGTGAGGAAAATGTGAACTGACCCCCACTTCGCCACAAGAAGTCACCAAGAACTGGAAGAGAACACAAGCCCACCAACCTGGCATCCTATTCCATGGGCCATGTTTTTTTCCTAATCTGAGAGAAATTCAGTTCATGGTGATCAGGCATTCATAATCTCTGATTTTAGCGTAGGAAAGGCACTAGGAATGAATTCTTCTCAATGAATAGAGGGATGAGGAGGTAAATAGATTCACACACTTAGCTTTAGACACTTAAATACCCAGGCTAGGGACCTGCACTCCTGCTGGAGTTAACTGGCCCTTGTGCTCCATATCTACAGAGCCTGCAGAGCTACTTTCCTAAATTAGTTTACGAAGTCAGGTAGCAAACTCTGTAATGAAGAACATCTTCCAACTAATGTACACAATTTAATTTTAATTCTTACATTTGCTTCTGTATTCAGGCTAAATATTAATTTAAGCTGAAGAATGTTTTGATATGTAAATAAACTGGTGTTAGAGACACTGCTTCTCTCTTCAACAAGGCTATGACAGGCTGATGTAACTTCCATTGGCATCTCCTCACTTTCTCATGTTAATAATCTGTGAAGTTCAAACACCATTCAGAAAGGGAATCAGCCTCTTTTTGCAGCAGCTTTGAACTTTCTTTATTCAAAAGGGCAACTAGAACTATAATTAGGTACAGCTAGCCATCATTATTTAGCTCATTTATTATTTATATCTTCTTCCCACAGTGCCTGTGAACCTCACATCTTGTGTTGGCAGAGATAGGAGTCTGAATATTGCTTTCACAAGCTCCAAATAACACAGTAGTCCCTGTGGCATGGCCCTGGATTTGTAATCTGGGCTTCAGGGTGCTGACCTAGTGTAACCAGTGATGTTACAGCCTGTAGCATCCCACGCTCAGAATTTACTGAGGCACTCTCCCTCTCCACCTTTCAGGCAAGCAATCAGAGATGAACCCTCCTGCAGGCAGCTACACCCTGCATGTACTGTAATTCTTGTCTATCCCTTACTGACGTCTCTCCCCACCTCATGCTGGGTAAATTACTGTTTTGACATTTTGTGAGTTATTATATTACCAAGTTCTGAAAGTCTTCTGGGAGATGGGAGGAGAGGTAACTGTCATTTTCAGTGGAGACAAATACAGGAAGACCATAATTGGATGGAGTTTTAGGCAGTTTTCTTTTAAGCTCCTGATGGTCAGTAACACACTGTCTTTTTACAAAGATCCTGCATGTCCAGAGTGGTGACAGCTTTAGTAACAAGTCGCATTGCTTTGTCATGGTCTTTAAGAACAAGTTTCCTCTTTTCTGCAGTGTGCAGATTAATCTTTCTGGGATGCCTTCTCCAAATCCTTTTCTGTGAAGGACTAGCAGATGGAAAGACAAGAACTTGAGAACAGCCTGGTGGGTATTGAGTGGGTGAGGTAAAGTTGAATACAGTAGAATTGCCAAAATAGATTTGAAATTTCTGTGGAGCTTCCCCCCTCCCCCATTTTAAAGAGAATAAATAAAGGTTTAGACTACAAGTTGTTTTAGAAAGAGGGCAGTGCAGAAAAGGAAAACCAGTGACCTACTTAAAAAGAAATTAAAATGCATTACACCTCTTGGGGTTGAGGTTACAAAAAAAATAGTAATAAAAAATGCAAGACAATGAATGTGTGCATGAAAGGAGACAACATCTTCATTTTGTCCCTAAAGGCAGCAAAATTCTACCAGGAATTAATTTGACTTCTGGTCAAATTATTATTATGCAGTTGTTATTATTATGCAGTTTAAAGGGCTGTTTTTACTTTGCCTAGTAAGACTTTTAGGGCACTGACTTTCTAATGCATTAGTATCTTGTCTAAAAACAAAAACTGCTTGTTCTGTCAGGTATCCTAGGGCACAGTGAGTTTCTGCCCTCCTTGTCTACTATCCTGTCTATTATAATAATTATGCTGTATTTCAGTAACTTTTTCTTCGGAGTATTACATAGACACCATCCTAGATGACCAGAAGCTGTTTTTAATTTGTTCTTTAATCTTTGATCTGTTCACCTTGGATGGTCCTTGCAGGACTTAATGCTTCTGTTGGCATAGCTCTCTCTATCACCAGGTCAGATCTGCCTTTCCCTTGCATCAAAGTGAATCCTCGGGGAAGGAATCTATTTTACCTAATGTAAACCAAAACATGCATTCCCACTTAGAGCTACCTTCACAGCTCTATGGGTAATATTACAAGCACAAGAATTACGCTTGTCTTATATCCAAAGCCTTGAGAATCATTAGGTGTGTTGGGAACAGATGTGCTGATTTGATACCTTAGTGGATTGTTAGAATCCAGCCGTTCCACACTTCTGATACCTGTGGTGAAACAAATCACTGCCAAGTTGAAGGGAGCATCCTGGTGCACAGGTCCTGCTTGCAACACGAGAGCCTCCCACAGCTGTGTCCCCTGCACACTCACACCTCTCTGGGACCCAGCACCAAGCCCAGGTGCTGCCAGCATGACTGCCAGAGCCTGGGCCTGTCTTTCTTCATGGAAGCTGACACAGTGGTCCATGCTCGCACTGCAGAGCATGAGAAGAGACAGAGGAGAGTTCCAGACCCAAAACCACACATGCCCTTACTCATCTGCAGCTTGCTATTCTTGCCACGATAGACAGTCAGATTTCAAATTTCCCATTTGTCTTCCTCTTCTGATCATGTTCCTAAGAACTTCGTTTCATTCTCTTTTTTAGTTTCTGTTGCCCACTCATCACACTATCTTTAATCATCGTCAGCCCTTCTAGTCACTCTTCTTTGGGTTGTCTTCTTCACAGATCCAGGCATGATTTAACCCCCCCATCTTAAAATAGTGCCCTTGAACTCACCTGCCTTTCCTGTTTATTGCCTTACCATCCTTTTTCTTTACATCTCTCAGAATACAATTCCTATCTAGGGTTTCATCAAAAAAATCCCCACTTTAATGCAGCCTCAGCCCCTGTGCTTTGCTGACATCTAAGTCTATTATTTATTTCTGTCCATGTCACATTCTTTTCTCTCTCCTGAACAAAGGTCCTAGTGATTTCAATCTTTCCTCATTCACAGCCATGCAGAATATTGCTGCAAACAGTTTCCCTAAATTTGGCCACAAAATACGGGAAAGGTGTGACTTTCCTTTATTCTCCAAAGGCTTGTTTTTGCTTTCATGGCAAGCTACATTTGTAACTCTTTCTTCTATTTAACACCTGTAATTATTTTGATTCAATTGTGCAACAGCTATTTTGTCTCTGGAACTGGGTGACATCACGAACTGTGCAGCCGGCAAAGACCCCAGCTATCATTTTGCATCCTGGACCCTGCCTGATAAAATCCATGGTCCAGTCTGCACTACATTTGCTAACTGTCAATCACTCCTCAAAGGTAAACAAGGACCTACCTTGGCACTAACTCGTCAACAGAAATGCCTGTCTCCACTGCAGGTGCTGTCATACAGAGAATGCTCTCTCCATCTTGGACACTGTCCTTGTACAGTGACAAGAGATTGCCTGGCTTGGAATTGCCAGCTCATGTTTGGCATCAATTTGGCCACCTGGGCTGCTGAACTGAGAATGGTGAGCCATGAACAAAACCCAAATGCATGGGAGCTCCTGGGCTGGCCCTTGGTCAGGGTGGGTTCTGTGGAAAATCTCCTATTACAATATGCACTGCCCAATTGGTTCATGTTTGCCTTGTGCTGCCCACTTGGGAGAAATTTCCTATATGTTTGAATATCCAATACAACCTTTAAATTCCTTGTTAAAGTTCTTCTTTGGTCTGATGACAACACTTAAGACTGCTGGAACTGATACCAGACACACTGATGGGTGCTGATGTGTTGTTTTCTTGCACTTCCCCATCTGTCCTCTCCTGTTTAATGCTTTGATTAAACCTCCTGGAGACAACATAGGATGTAAGAGGGGCTTTACTCAGAGGAGTTGTTCCAGTGACCAAACTAGTTCTAGAATAAAAAAGCTATATTGGAAATTACTGTAAAGACTTGAGTGGAAGAGTAATGTAAAGGAAAAGAGAACCAAATCCCAGTTCTGGAAGATTCATTCTTCTCTCTCACAGTTTCTCCTCCATTTGTGGTGTGGATGATTCTGAACTGCCAAATGTAGTATTTATTATCTCAAAGTCTGCTCAAATCAGTAGATGTTCACTGCTTGGAATGCTGTCTTTCCTATTTTGCACAATCTAACTGTAATTGGTGTTAAGTTATTCTTATTTATTATGGAAATACAAAATGTGTTACTGTGCTCTTAATCTACATAGACTGAAACCATCTGCTATGGTTCACAGTTGAAGAACAGAAGATTATAAATTCCCTCTAGTATTTATATCCAGCCCTCATTAAACAAGTAATCATTACTGCTACCAAGTTGTAAGTCAGAGAAGTGTACAATCATCATCTTAACATTTAAGCACATGAATGACCTATTCCTTTTTTTTTAGAAAACCCAATATTTACATGCACATTTATCTTGTGGCTGATAGGAGAAGGCAGCTTGCAGTGGCTCAGGTAGAGGAGGAGTAGAGACTGTTCTCAGATGAGTCAGTGACTAGCTCCATGCTGGGTAAAAGGTGATTTGATGAAAGAAGGAAAGTCATGCTGTACTTAGTTGCAGGATCGCCTAGTTTACCCTCCGGAATGTCAGGAAGCAAGACTCAGTAGGGATAGCTTTGCAGTGAGAAGACCTTTTTGAGAAATGTATTTTGTTTGTTTGCATTGTACCCAAATGTGCTACAAGTCTGCTTGAGTTAAAGCAGAAACATGAGGCGTCCTGCTTGCCTTGTACCCAGACATACCACAAGACTGTTTGACTTAGGAAGTGAAATATTGTGTAATACCTGTTTGCTCAGCATAGTTACACAAAAATAGTAGAGCTGAGATAATCGTACCCAGACTGTAAAGACCTGAATCAGATGGTCAGCATGCAGTCTGCAAAACACCCACCTGGAGAGGCTGGACTGGACCTGCACACAGAAAGGTGTAAAATCTGCCTGGCAGACAGAACAGACTGGCTCTGACCTAGAGAAAGAGGAAGCAAACCTTTGGACCAGACTGGTCTTGATCCACAGGAAAGCTATGTGTAAACATGAGTGATACACAGTGGAGCTTGGGAAAGGGAGAATATGCCCCCTTTAGTTCTGGCTTCCCATGGAGAAGTTGGAGAGCTGCCAAACTCAGCCACCACTGCCTTGGAGGCCAAGAATTGTCAAATGATGTAACCATCAGAAACCACAACGCAGCAGCAGTGTCACAGCCTTGTAGATCTAAGGCTTCATGTTTAGGTCTGTATGTTTAAACATTGCTTGATTTTTGTTTGCTAACAGGAGGTTTGCCTAAAAGCTGAGCATAAACAAATGCCTTCTTGAATTATTGACTGGCTCATCCTCTCAGAACTCTTCCATTACAGTGGTCCCCAGGGCTCAGCTGCAAAGTTGGCAAAAAGCAGATTCTGGTACCCACACCACTTAACCAGGCTTTGCAGGATCTGAGAAGAAACTCCTGCCGGGGAATGTAATACCACACAGAAACTGAGGACAGGAACAGGGCATCTGTGAGTCCAGTAGACCAGGTCTCCTGTGCAAGTAGATACTGGAGTGTTTTCAATCCGTGTATTGAACACTAAGTATTCTCACTGGTTTTGGATATTCAATGTATGTAGATAGAACTGTATCCAGCACTTTATCCATGCCCACTCTCTGTCATCCTCTGGCAACCAAAGTACTGATTCAGTCTTGGTCTTAAATCCAGCTGAGTTAAACCAGAGGTGAATTTGGTCCTGTCTGATTGGTAAGTAGATTTTTCTTCTTTCCTAAATAAAATAGAGAAAGAAATAAGAGCAGCAAGGCTATATATGTTAGAACAGATTTGAATCCTTATTTAGCTTTTTTTCCATGATGCAAGTCTTCAGCTCACTATCTACTCTTATGTTTCCTGGAACATATTTTGGATGATGATGCTGCACTCTTTCTGGAACTGTTTACTCAATGTATTTGTTGTATTTGCGCAACATTTTACAAACAAGATAGGTCAAATTTTTCCCTTGTTGACATAATTCAACAGGCTTCACATAGGTTCAGCTGGAAGGAATTTGGTCCACTTAGTTTTGTTTACAGATTTATTCAAAATTGATTTTAAGCCCCAGGTCTGCACCTAGCTTTCTAGCTGACCTTAGGATGGGAAAATGCCAAGGCCCGTTTTTCACTTATTAAAAATGACTCTTATGAATAAATGTAAAAAACATACAGACCTCTATCATTAGATTTTAATGATATTTTCTATTAAAAAAAATTCAAGTACCAGTCTTTAAACTGTTTTCCAAAGAAAAGTTCTCTTTCCCATCCTTTTAAGAGAGCAGGTTTATTCATAATTACCCTGGCCTGACTTCTAGAGAAAGCAATACACTAAGAACTAAGCTGTCAAAAGGAGAAACCACAGAGATCCTTGATGGTTTTAGTATAGAGTCAGTTCAAAGAGGCTGAACCTTTTGCTGACTTTAAATATACAACATATATTTTGTACGACAGAAGAAGTTTTAGAAGAAGGGGATGATACAAGGCAGTGTTGTGACCCTGTGAATGCCTCAGAGAGATTTAAACAGTGTAAGTTAACAGGCAGAGCTCCTCAGGCACAGACACCCTTGGAAATGGGTAGGTGTAAAACTATCTTCACATCTAAAGATCTTGTAAGATGACTCAAGCATGGCACAGAATCTCACCTCAATGCTTTATATCACTGTACTTTCCATATGTCATTATGGATATAACACTTATCCCTCAGTCTGGAAAGGCCTGAAACAATGAGCTTTATCCTCACAGCATCTTTGTGCCTGGGTAAACATTATGCTAGTTTGGTTCTGAAGGTCATAGGCTTTGTAGCCAAGCCTTATAGATGCTGTAATCACCTGACTTCAGAGAAGACATAAAAATAATTTACTCCTTTTATCATATATAATGCAAATAGCATACATAAGTCTGTTTGGTTAGGCAGCCCTCCCATCTGATTTAAAACTGTCAAACTTCTCCCCTTGTGTGTAACGCTGCAACATCATACTTACATCCAGCAATACTCTTTTTGTTCAAAACAAACAGAAATAGATCCCTTTTCAAGCAATGTGTACTGCCATGCAGAGTGTCCAAAGGCAACTCGTATGCATGTTGAGAAACTGGAAATAGAACAAATTCATTATTTGTACCCCCACCAAATAAACAAAAAACCCACCATAGGCTACAAAGCACAACCATCACCTCTGTGTGAGTGCCTGAGCTCCAGGCTGCTAGGAACTGCAAGAATCTGCCATCAGTATTTGGTTGCTCCATTAAAATGTGACGTACTGCTGGCCACTGCTGGACTGAATGGGTCTTTGGTGTGACTTCCTGCAGCCAATTCCACGTTCACGTGCTATGTTTTCTAACATACAAGTGGAAAACAAAGGCCTATGCTGATATCATGTTTTAGCAGGCAAAATCATAAGCACAAAGTCCCAGTGTTTTCAGATCTTCAGTTCACTTCAAACAAGTTCAAGTAATAAAAAAAGAGTAAGAAACTTTTAAAAAAAGTTTTATTTAAGGTTAAGGTTTGTTAAAAAACTAGGTTTGAGTCCTGAAGAATGCACATAGGCTTGAAAGTTTGTCATTTATGAGGCTGCACCATTATGTGCTAAGAGATGCAAAGTTTGCCTCCCTTTGTCTATGGTGAGCAGTGTATATTAAACTAGGTTTGTTCAACAGCTGCATTAGAGCTTCTTTGTGCAGGTTTGACAGGTTGATTTATTCTGACTTGTTATCAGGAAACAAAAGGATGCAGTGGAGGTCAGGCATTGATATGAGAGATGGACCGTCACGAGCAAAGTGCCGACTGCTGTTGGGGCAGTGCCTTGCTCTGTCACAGCTGCTGTCTCCATCCTGTGATTCGATTGCACCGAGAGGAGTACGGTGCTGCACTTGCCAATTGTAAAGGCCAGGCTGATGGAAGATATCCAGCTGTGGTTCAGAATACTGCGAGGACTGCGGCAGCTCTGCCGACAGCACCCGGTAGCCTTAGAGAGGGCGCCGAGCGGGGCGCGGACGCGGCGCCGCTCCACGCCTGGGTATTTAGTGCCACCCAGTGGGGGTTGGCGTCCGCTCCCGCTGCCTCACCCGGGAATGGAGCTGGGAATATACAGATGCCTGCAGGATCAAAACACACTGGGTTGGTAGAGCCATTTTTTCTTTTAGTGTGTTGTTTTTTCGGGTTCTTTCCCCCCCTTAGTTAAACAAAAAACTTATGACTACTTATTTTCGTATGAAATCTATCAAATAGAGTGCCTGGTAACTGGTACTGTGCAAAGATTCTGTTTGCATTCATCTGTGATTTTCTCCAGTGATTTCTATTTTTGGGTTCATCATGGCCTTGTATACAGCCTTTTTAAACTACTTGTAATAAAGTATTTGCACTTTAATCATAGTAGCATGAAGTCTCCAGACATGTGTAAGAGATATTGTTTGTATGTTTTTAATAAATAAAGCATGCTGGATCAGACAGTTCTGTTGTGTATTTACAGTTTATTACATTGCCCCTACATTTTTATTAGGTAGCTACTAAATTAAATAATAGAGAGGACCTAAGTCATTACTTAACATTTGGAAGAAAGTCCTGTACAGGCTTTCTAGATCACAGTCCTTAATAGCTAAAAGAATCACACTTGGGAGCTGTGGGGGCTAGGTCTTTTCCTTCTCAAGAATGTATCTGTGAAGTATGGCACTTACCAAAATAAAAACTTGTGAACAATGCTGGAGTTCAGAAGGTGGCACATAAACTCCCAAAGCGTTGTGAATGTCAGAAGGGAGACATTACTGTACCCCCCAGTCAACAGATGGCTCTATTCTCTGCTGTTTGGAGCGGTGTTCAGGGAAGGACCCCCATTCAGACTGTCCATTCCTCTGCGCTTAGGGAAGATCGGTAAAAGGTGAGAATTGTCACAATGCAAAAATCCGCTTACATCAAATTTAGATCATGTTCCGACATGCAAAACACATGCCTGCAGCAGACAATGTGCAGTATTCCCGAGCTACAGAACATATGACACAGAGGAAAGATGGAGACTAAGGAAATACTGTTGTTCTTCACAAATCTGGAACACATCCTGGAAAACCTTTGTTTATAAATTCATCCTATGATGACAGCATGGGAGATAAAGCGGAACAGATACCAGACACTCTATGCTTGATCTTGTGGCTCCCTTTGTCAGAATAATTTGCATTATTTAGAACGGTTCCTTTAATGGAAATGTTAGAAAAAAAACCTACTGAAAAATTTAGTGCTATTCACACAGGTTAAATGTAGCCATTGAAATTATCCTCGTTTTGCTTATCCTATATCCAATGGAACGAGATAACTTTCTACAATCTGCAACAGCTGAAATGTTGTGTAAAGGAAATGAGTATAAAAGCAGCCCTTGGAAATTAGAGCCCTAAGAAAGAGCTAAAATTATCACTGACTATTACAACCAAATTCATAATTTGAAAGAAAAATGTGTGCATGTTGCTCTGACCCTGCAAAGTTCTGGCACGAGATTTTATGCTCAGGAAGAGCTTAGAGCAAAGTGTAAGCTCTTATACAAGCTGGTCTGGTTAAGGAAGTGCTGTGCCTCAAATACATGCCTGTTTGCAAAGCATGTTCTTTCCCTTTTGTTGCCTTGTGACCAGGAAGATAATTTACAGCAGTTCTTTGGGAAGAGTGTGCACTTCTTCACATTGCTTAGCCCACAAAAGGGCAATCTGAGATTTTATAGGACAATTCCGCTTTAGATGCCTGAACAATCCAATGTGCCTTTGGTGGCTCAGGGACTGCAATGATGCAGCAATATTTTGGGCCAGCATATGATGTTTGGGTGTCTTAGTTTTCCAAATATGGAGTAAATTCCTCCCATTTTTATGAGCCTAAAGGAGATAACAGATCAGGCAATATGTTATTCATATTATATTAATTCATGTGCACAGATCTTTCCAGGAAACTGAGGCCTGTAATTTGATACAAAGCATACTTATGTTTTTACCCTTAGTAACAACAATTTTCGTGCAAATAACAGATACCAAAACGTTCAGCTGCAAGGACAGCTTTGGGATTTGCACATGCAAGCACGGATGTACACATAAGGAGCTCCACTTATTGCAAATGTGGCCCAGTTAATGCTCTGGTTCACATGGGAGGAAGAATTAAGAGCCACTAATTTGCATGTAAAATTCTAGGGATTTGCAGCTTCACATAATAAAATTTTGAATCATACTAAATAATAGGAACATATTGATATCATGTGTAAGTCCTATATCACCAGAATAACTCCTAGACATTTTCTTCATCCTTGTAACACATTAGTGACTTCCATAACATCTGAATACATCCATACAACTTCAGACAATTAATAAGTTTACAAAGATTCTTTTCTACTTGATTTTTATCTTTTGAAAAATAAAGTGTTGTCAGAAAACTGTAAAACCTGGCCAAGTAAGGACCTCAATGTTACCCGCTGCCACAATCCTATATTAAGGATTACTATTATAATTATCATTATTATTATTGATAATCCCGTGTAGTCCATGGGAGAACAGCCACTGGCAAGACAAGATCTCTACATAGATGTTGGGTATCTGATTTTTCCAAATTACCTTGTCAACCAAGAACTGGCATTTGACTCATTTCTCCAGTGCTGTGTCCTGACTATCCTTGGAAGATGCCTCAGAGGAAGTACTGAAAACTGACATTTTGTAAGACAAATGGAAGTATTTTAAGCAGTTTTTCTATCTTCACAGCCCATAGAGTTTCCTAAAAATCTGCAAGCAAAGCTAAGTGATTTGTTTTCAGAGCTCAGCAATTCCTCTTATTTACATATGTGTGAGGACACCCTCTTATTTTAAGAAATCTTAATGCAACCAAATCTTCATCCCCAAAATGGCAACGAAGAACTCTGCCTAAGTCAGCACACATTTTTATAAGCTAACCTTTGCAAGGCAGTAACTTGTGAATAGCAATTTCTCATCTCCCCTGCTATGCAACAATTTAGTCCTCTGGAAAGACATTTTAGGTAAATTTACCAAAGGCAGATGTAATGATGGTGATGATACATTAGGAGCTCCCAAGCTGGTTAATTTTCAGAGGCAATGGAAATTTATTGAGAGCAGTAGAACAGCCTGTGCTAGCCTCTGGTCACAAGATAAAATGGTGTTTTTTAAAAACGTGAGTGAGGATTGAGCGTCATAATTTATTTTCCACACTATGGCTCTGAGGTCAAGGAACCTTTGGTGTTGCACAAGGAAAATGCAGCAGCCTGGATGCCCAGTGCTCCCCGAACACCAGCAGAGCCTCGGAGCCAGAGCTGAAGTAAAAATCCCTGTAAGGTGAGCCAGTGATTAACTGTTCCTCTGAGATGTCTGTATTCAGGATTCTCATGAAAACACATGTGGATGCCGTACCCACTGTGTCTACCTGTCTTGTTCCCTGGGGTACCAACAGATATAACAGCTTATGTGATAGTGAGTTTGTGTTTCACACACTTTTTTTTATTAATAAACTTGTTTAAGAATTGCTTCCTCTGGGGAAGTGTTTAATCTATGTTAGTTTAATTGTATCACTGACAGTAAGTTTATTGTAGTCTTCTTGTGAGCCTTTATGTGCTTTTAAGCTTGTTTACATTTTGGCTTAAAGTGCTTTTGAAGAGACATATATTGAGCTGAAAATAGATATTCCAAGTCATGAGAGAAACTACCTACAGAAGCTGTCGCACCACGTCAAATGTATCAGCATAACTATAACAGTATTCCTATATCTATATGGATAATTTAACTTCACAGGCAAGTTTCTGCTTTGTAGCAGTGACTCTATATCCAAAAATACTCCCATTTTATTCCCCTGGAGTAGCAGTGGTCGGAAGCTCTGCTATGAGTTGTGAGCCAGTTACAAGGTGGGGAGGGAGAGGAGTGTTCATCCAGCACTTAGTAGAAAGCTATGTTGGCTGCATAACTAATTTCACTAATGGAACATAAATTTTCACTAATGGATTCCCACCAGAAATATTTTAATAGGTAGCAGCTCTTTCATAGTACACCATTTCAGTTGCAAATTACAGCGGGGCTGGATAATACGCCAGAACAACTGATTCGCTTTCAGCTTGAGGATACCCAATGCAATTACTATGCATAAAAAGACCTGAAAATAGGTAGATTAAAATATAATCTACCTTTAGATAGAGCCTTTACTCCACCAGAGTGACATAAGCAGCTTGAGAGCTGGGAGAGCCAAGTTCAGAGAAGTAATGGCTGCAGATAGAGAAAATATGGAATTACTTGGGAAGGTACTAACAGTTGAGAAATGAAAAGATGTAACCCAGGAGCTGAACTCAATACATTAAAAGGATTAAAATTTTATATATATCCTTCATATTGTTGTAATGCTATCTGTCCATGAGGTAGATAACTGCAATAGATGTAACAATTTAGTGTATGAAAAAAGATCAGTATTTGATAAATATAATTACTGCTTCACGTATTGTGAAAAAAAAAATCTGAAAATCTGAAACATTATATTGTAAACACTAGTTTAATGCCAGAGAAGACAGAAGTGAAAAATATCAACAAATTTCAAGCATCACAATTTTTAAGCAGAGAGGCAATCTCCTAAACCAGATATCTGATAAGTTCAGAAAGAAAAGAACAGAAATATCAGAAGTATGTGTCTGGCAAAAGGCTTATTTTACTCCCCCTAGTTTGAGATTGAGGATGTAATATATACACACAAATACATAAAATAAGATGCAAGAATATGTACATGCTTATTTGCAAGTCCAGGGATTATACTTTACAATCAAATAATAGCAACATCAAGACAATGTTACTATTGAAACATTCAACTTCAGTCACGGCTTTGGTATCTCTATATATAAATACAGACGTGTACATGGAGCTCCATCTTCTGAAAATCTGGTGTTGACAAAATTTTTGCTCAGGTGGGAGGAAGGATGACAGAAGCATCAGTCTGCCTGTAAAATCCTAGAGAAATGCAGCCCCCAATAATATAAATATGGGCCATACTGCAAACAACCGTAGTTGCAAATATTAGGATGACCACAGGCTACCAATACAGCTGTTTTTCTATCACAACGGGGAGTTTAACTGCGGTGGTTTCAAATTTAAGCAGTCCAGAGATTTTGTTGCTATGGCAGCATCATCCCTCCACTTCAGAAGTCCAAATATATGTGATACCATTCAAGTCCTTCCACATGTACCCATTTTATTTCACAATAAAACCTCAGAGAGCCAGCATTTCACCACACTAACACAACCACTGCATTGAGTAGAGTTAAGGGTATTGCTCTTAGGAAATACATTTCATGGCATTTAGCTTGATGACAAGAACCATGACTCATAACACCGAGGAATGTTTTCATGGCTAATAATAGGCTGCAATTAATATTTTTCCTGAAAAACAGTTTCTGCTGTTACATAAGTCTGCAGATGATGATCTCAGGGACTACAATGATATTTTTGTTCCTATCAGTCAGATGGGAGAATATTCTATAAAAATGGAAGTGGGTTTTATTTATACTTACATGAGTCTTATTACTGGAGGTGCACCTTTCATCTTCAGTATATTCATCCTCTCTCTATTCCTGAGAGTCAGGACAATGTTAACTAAAAGCTCTTGTAAAATTGTGGATCTTTCTTGCCAGCCTCTGAAATATTTCTGCAAAGCATGGCATTGATACATGCGACATACATGTATGTATATTGGCCCAGCTGAAAAAAATAGCCTTTCTTTTTTCAGATTTTCACATTATTCACGTGTTTTCCTCTGTCAGGGAACTCACAGATGTAGATTATAGGAAATTTTTGTGGAGGCCTGCAAGCAGGAAAATTGCTCCTTGTTTTTCAGTTTTCCATTTAGTGCTTTCAAGCTTAGAGACTCCTGTGTATGTTTTCCTCTGAATAAGGACTGCAGAGTAGCCACACATAATTTGTACATCCTTACAAGCATCCTGGAAACATCTCTTAATTTCTCGATCAGTAATTCACCAGATCCTTTACTTTTAGATCAGGTTTGGGTTTTGAACTTTATATAATGAATTTTGTTGCCAGGACTTGGCAGGTCTTTGTAAATGCAGCAATGAAGACATGGGCTCCTCAGTATTCTGATGTTAAGACTGTACTGCACTTTATTCCTGTCAATTTCCATGAGAGGAAAATGGCATTTGGCTTCAGGTTCTAGTGTGCAACCCTCCATCCAAGACTGGAATTGCTAAAGGGAAAAGAAATCTCTGTTTGCAGACTTTATTGAGGAAGTATTTATCTACCACATACAAGATTTGAGATCTAAAATAAAGGGAAGGCAAAGTAGAAGAGTCATGGAATCATAGAATGGTTTGGGTTAGAAGGGACCTTATAGATCATCTAGTTACAACCTTCCTGCCATGGACAGGGACACCTGCCACCAGACCGGGTTGCTCAAAGCTCCATCTGGCCTGGCCTTGAACACTGCCAGGGATGGAGCATCCAGAGCTTCTCTGGGCAACATTTTTGGTGCCTCACCATTCTTATAATAAAGGATTTCTTCCTAATATTTCATCTAAACCTGCCCTGTTTCAGTTTAAAGCCATTTCCCTTCGTCCTATCCCCCTGTGCCGTTGTAAAAAGTCCGTCTCCGTCTTTCTTGTAGGCTCCCTTCAGGTCCTGGAAGGCTGCTAAAAGGTCTCCCCTGGAAGGCTGCTATAAGGTCTCCCCAGACTGACAGATTACTGAAATTACTGGTTGTAAAGTGTCTACTTGAAACTATTTTCCAGTCATGAAGTATATATTACTGATTAATTAATTATTTATATCCTCAATCCTAGACATTTATTTAAATGAATAAAAAGGGTAAGAAAGTTGCAGCCAGGATACAGAAGGCCTTTCTTTTTTTCCATTAAAAATAAAAGCAGATGCTGCAGCAGTCTTTAAAAGAGCTACAGAATTTGTTCTGAGGGCAGTAAATCTGCCTTTGGTATTAAGCAAATTTGTAGAAACTGTAAGAGAGAATAAAATCAGTCAGTGGGCAAAGTGTAAATATGAGATATAGGGGGAAAATCAGCTCAGATTTCTTTTTAGTTGCAAGTTTATTGCAGTCTTTTGAAGGTGTCAGTGAGCAGATGATTACAGTTGTTCATACATATGGATTTTCAAAAATATTTCAAAAAGATTTCTTACCAAAGGCATGTAAAGCTATCATGAGCTAAACCAGAAGAACTTTCTGGGAGGAATATCATGTTGAAAAATAGGAAGTAGATGTAGGAGTTAACATTCTGTTTTCACATATATATTTCACATGTAATTAAATTATTGCCATTGATCTAGAAAGGGTTTTACTTGAGCTGGGAAGGGTGCTGATAGGAATAGCAACATTGCTCTGCAAAATGGAGCTACTCCCACAGAAAAAGAGTATGCAATCTCAAGACCATCTACTTGGAAAACACATTGTGGGAGGGAAGGGGGAGAGTTGTGTTAAATTTTATAACACCATAAGTAGTACAAAGAAGGGAGTTGAGGAATAGCTGTTCACTATTTCTCAGAGTATAAAAGCTACAGAATACTCAGTGAAATCATTTGGTATCAGGTTTAAAAGCAAATGAAGAGAGAAGAGAAGTCTCTGGTGAGATCTCATTGTGGCCTTAGCAAATTAATGGGGGATTATGAGAAGGATGGGGACAGACTTTTTAGCAGGGCCTGTAGTGATAGGACAAGGGGTAATGGTTTAATCCTGAAAGAAGGTAGATACAAACTATTTTTTTTTTTTTTACCATTGGGGTGGTAAAACACTGGAACAAGTTGCCCAGAGAAGTAGTAGATACCTCATCCCTGAAAATGTTCAAGGTGAGGTTGGATGTGGTCCTGAGCAACTTGATCTAGTTGGAGATGTCCCTGCTCATTGCAGGGGAATTGGACTGGACGACCTTTGAAGGTTCCTTGTAACCATTCTGTGATTCTAAGACACTGCCACCTTAGTGAACACCTACAGATAAGCAGACTTCTGCCATTTGCATTGCTTGAGAAATGTGAAGGCCCTTATGGACATTTTGAGTCATTATTTGTGTTTTACTGCTGTGAATGAATAAATACATGCCTCTTGCTTAGCTTAATTCCACAGGCATCTTTCCACACAGCTACATATGATACGTAGGATGGATTCCAGGTTTTGTTTTGCTGTGTGCGTGAAACATTACAGATTAGCAAGTTCCTTTTGAGAGACTCAGAGCAGATGTTCGTAAATGGCTGGAGAGCCAAACGGAGTACCAGAATCTCTGAAAGGCTGAAGCTAGGAATGTGGGTGAAAAGAGAGACAGGCTTCTTTCATCCACTCTGGCTCTGTTTTCCCTTCTTCCTTAAGCCAGCCCAAGAAGACACCTTTACAGTTTATTCATTTGTAAGAACTATTAGCTCCTAAGGTGGAAAGAAGCTGCCACTTGGAAGGCATTAAATTCCTGATGCACCCGACTAGGCTGCTAATGTAACCAATCTCCTGTAGTAAACAGTGCTGGGCTCAGCATCACTCTGCATTCAGCCTTATCAGCCTGCTGAAGTTTGGTCCCTCTTGCAAATCCACAGGGTAAAGGTATCATCTTATATTGGCAACACTCCCTCCTGTGTAGTGGATCATGTCTAAATGCATCCAAATGCACCATCTGGCTTTTGAGTTTAGCAGCAGGTATTGGCTTCCTCTGAAGAGAAAGAATTCAGTTTAAAAAACAGCCAGCACATTGCTTATTTTGGGGTAAAACTGAGGGAAATCCACAGATTTGTTAACCTAATGACCAAACTAGCTTTGGCAAATGAAAGCAAAAGAGAACAATGCTTGGAGTAAGATTAATCTGTCTTGTGCAGTGTGTACATTAGGTCTCTAGAATGACAGGGTATTTTTCTTGTATGTTTGTGAAAAGCAGATAGCTCTCTGCTTTTGACTGTTTTCCACCTGAATTCAGGCTTTCTTACTCTTCTCTCTGCTTATTTTCAGTCCGGCTTTCCTCTCTTGCAGCAGGATTATGGTTTACTCTTTCCAGCCTCAAACATCTATTCTCGACCTTATTTGTAATTCAACCCCTTCCCCATCTTATTTCACCTCACTGAAAGTGATTCCACATTCTAGGTCTTATTAATTATTTTCCATCTGCTTTGCAGCTCCTGGTTGTGGAAGGTTTGTCCAGCCCACTGCCTGTTTTCTTCCAACTCACATCTCAGAACCAGTGCTCCTGCATTTTTCTCAGCCTGGTCTAGGGAGGTAGACTGAATTTTGTAATGGTTGGGATGTACACCCAAGTACAGGGGAAGGAGGAAGAGAGAACCATCCACATTCAGACTGTGGAGGCTGCTCCCAGAACCAGGCATCATGCTTATGGGTGCAGCCACAACCTCCTGAACCACTAGCATCCAATGAATACCCCAGCGTCCTGGGCTGGGATTTCTGGACGGTCCTAGAGTGAGTTTTTGCTAAGGAACTACAGGCTGGTCAGGTAAGATTTTAACTGCTGGGACAATTTTTATTCAACTGTCACACTCTACAATTGCTTAGAAGATTTAGGAAATGCACAGTGGGAAGCTGGTGGGCCAGAGAGGTGGATCAGTATCCCTTTTAATGTTTGTTCTGCTCATATAACTGTGAGTGGTATCAGTAAATGAGGAGTACTTTGTAAAGACTGCAAACCTACCTGCTTTAATAACCTCTGAAATACTGAGATTAACAACAAACACTTGGGGAAAGGGAGGGAGAGTAATCTTATTTTGCTTTGTAAATCAGAGTATATGTAGAATTTATTGAAGAGTAGCTACTGTAGAATATCGCTCTCCTCTTTTTAGTCACTGCTTAAGGCATCATTGACATTTTGAAGCCCCTACATAACACTGTTGGTTATAACAACTGTTAATTAAATCTGGTTTGTTTGGTTTTGGTTTTGTTTTTTGGTTATTTTTTTTCCCAGAAAGTCACCAGTCTATTTTAAAATGCATTCAAGTACTCATCAGTCCACAGATATTTTATTCTTCCTGCAGAGTGAGAGCATATGCAGACACAAGCAGAAATATCCTGAGTTCCCTGGAGAAGAGGTGGCCATACTTGTTTATCACCTGTGACCCAGAAAGACAGAAGCCTGCCTTCTGCACTGCTTGGAGCAGGGACAGACCTGGTCCCTGGGTGACTAGCAAATGTAGCTGTAAACACTGCTGCAGTGCAGAGATTGTGCTCCTGCAGCCTGAATAACCATCATCACAACATGGCACCAAATTGGGAATGAGAGACCTGGCAGAGGAAGAAGAGGGAAGATGTCATTATTTGGGGGTCAAAATCGGGATCCTAATCCTCCCTGTCAACCATATCACTGTTTTTCTTCTCAAGGGGCTTTTAATGTGGAACATGTATTTGATGTAGTTGTTAGTGCTGAGAAACTAGCAAAAGTGCTTGAACAGTCATGCTATCCTGCAGGTATTAGATTAACTCACCTAGAAGATTTTAAAACAAAAATCCTTAGGTTTTCATCTTGAACAAAGGTGACTCAGATGAGATCTTTACCCTTGGGCGACAGATTACATTTCAGGCTGCCAGCCTGCAGGGAACATAAGAACTGATTATTCCTTCTACTGGAACAATTAAGACTAATGTGCAAGGTAAGAGCTGAAATGTCATCCTAAAGACAGGCTAGGAGCTGTAATAGCTCCTTCCCCCTGAGCTATTAATCCATAGGGTAGATACACAGCTAACCCCTTGGTCAATTATGCTGCTTTCAGACAGGAAATGTCTGACTAGCCACCTATTTCATAGAAGCATAGAATCACAGTAGGACTTTGGCTGAAAGGGGTCTCTAAAGGTCATCTAGTTCCAACCTGCCTGCCTTGGGCAAGGATGCCATTCACTAGATCAGGTTGCTCAAAACCCTATCCAGCCTGGCTTTGAACACTTACAGGCATGGGGTAGCCACAGTTTCTCTAGGAAACCTCTTCCAGTGTCTCACCACCCTTAAAGTAAAGAGTTTCTTTCTTATGATCAATCTAAATCTATCCTCTTTCAGTTTAAAACCATTTCCCCTTGTCCTGTCACACAGGCCTTGGTAAAAAGTTGGCCCACTCCTCAAGCCTGTCAAGATCCCTCTGGATGGCATCCCTTTCCTAAAGTGCATCAGTGTTACCACTCAGCCTGGTGCTGTCTGCAAATTAGCTGAGGGTGCACTCCGTGTCCCTGTCCATGTCACTGGTGAAGAGATCAAATAGCATTGGTCCCAGTACGGACCCCGGAGGAGCACCACTTACCCCAGGTTTTCACTTGAACATTCAGGCATTGACTGGAAGTCTCTGGACACAACCATCCAGCCAGATCCTTGTCCATCTAACAGTCCATGCATCAAACCCATATCTCTCCAATTTAGAGATAAGAATGTTGGGGGAGGACCATATCAAAGGTCTTACAGATGTCCAGGTAGGTCACATCTGTAGCTCTTCCCTTGTCCATTGATGCAGTCAGTCCATCAGAGAAGGCCACGAGATTAGTCAGGCATGATTTGTCCTTGCAGAAACCATGTTGGCTGTCTTTAATTAACTCCCTGCCTTCCATATATTTCAGCAAATCTTCTAGGAGGATGTGGTCCGTGATCTTACTGCATATGGAGGTGAGGCTGAACAGTCAGTAGTTTCCAGGGCCCTCCTTTCACCTGTCATTGCTGCGGATTTTGCTTGACTACCATGATTTTTGAGATATGATGGAGAGTGGCTCAACAACTACGTCAGCAAATTCCCTCAGTACCCTGGGATGCATCTCATCAGGTCCCGTGGATTTAGGCATATTCAGGTTCTGCAGGTGCTCTTGAACCTGATTGTCACATAACCATGAGTTCTTAATCAGCTTTTGAGGAAAAAACCTACTTTTTAAACTTGGAATTTACTCCCAACTCAGATAAGCTCCTGAATTATTAATAAAAAAATCTTTATAGTTTTCAGATAGCAGGAGCATCAGACCAAAACTCTAATTCTTTCTTACTCAGAAAATAGTGGTTTTCTGAGTTTGAATTTTTTAGGAATTTAAGAATTTTGTGTGTTTAAATCAGGTATCTTATCAGAATCTATGATCTATTGAAATCTGAGAAGATAACTTCTTTTGATTTTTGTATCTTGTAACTGCATTCTAATGTCTAAAAAAGTTAAACGAGAGAAAAAAATTAACAAATTCTTAAAAAGTAATGATAAAAATATTTTTTAATAATTTTTTCATTGTCTTATTCCTGTATTTTTCAAAAAATAGCTCCAGCTGAAATCTGGTTAAAAACAAATGTGTCAAAGCAAGCGATACCAAAGAAATTGTAACGTGAACTTGCTTGACCAATTGGGAATAAAGTCAGGTGATTACTATAAAAATATGACCATCAAAATGTATCATGCCTTTAAAAAACAACAAAAAAGCTTGTTAGTCTCATCATTTAGCCACAGGGAAAAACATAAAGAGAGAATTATAAAGAGGTAGGTCACTTGAGAGAGGGCAATCTTGTCTTGTCTTTTTTCTGGCCTTATTTCACTGAAAAGTCATGGCTGTAATCTAAGCCAATGAGAGCTAAAAAAACCTCTGTAACTAACAAGCATAAGTTTGCCATGGTAAAATCCAGTTTCACTGGAGGGAACATCTAAAAATCAAAATATAGTTTTCAGGGTGAAAACCCCAGGGGCAGACACATCACCCTAAGCATCTCACGCAATGGGATTTCACCATACTCAGAACACTTTCACAGAATGTATTGCTGGTTTGTAATTCTTGTGTGATAAGAATGGATATTTTTTCCTTCTGTACAGTTTAAATCTTTCTCCCATGGTGTCTTTTTAAATACTTTCCAAACAGCTCTTCTTTCACTGGTATTTTTATTCTTTCTAGATGAGACTGTCAAAAACTCTCAAACTTGGCTTATTGCTGTTCTTACCAGAGTCAATAGCCAAAGCACTCGGTGTTACAGCTTTTTGTCTCTTGAAGTCAGTGGATGTGACTGCTTGCCTGACAGGTGCAGTGGAAAATCTGCACTGTCCCTTTTGGATTCAACTTTGTGTGGAAATTTACAACTGCTTGCATTTCTGGCAAACTGAAGCAGCAGAAAAAAAGAAGCTCACACTTGGATGCAGAAAATTTACTGTGACCTTATTTTGGAATTTAAAATGAAATGACACAATCTTGGCCAAAATAAATTGCAACAGCCTGCATCTGCATTCCTTCCATACAGTCTCACAAGCAGCACATACATTCTTTCCCACTGTGAGAGCAAGGCCAGCATATAAACTCAGTAGTGTAATTGTTATTATTCTCCTCCAGAATGCCACTGTTGATTTTCAGTCAGCACAACCCATCCCAACGCTATGCAAAATTTAGCCATTTTAAAGGGATTGAGGGAGCTCTAATAGGTTCACTTCCACGTAAGTCGTTGCATTACTTCTATGCATTCTGAGTTCAGCCCTCTCTGAACTCTGCCTGAGAGTTAAGCTATTAAGAATTAGGCCATTACCATAAAAATAATGATCTAGGCTTCCAAGGAACCCCCTCTCTGAGATGGGGACAGCTTTCTTTTTCACACTGGCTTCAAAAGTCTTATTTGTGTCATTAAAAAGGAATTGTGTCTAAAACAGAGAGAATGCAGCAAATTGATACAAAATATGTAATCCAAGCATCTGGTTCAATGAATATAAACACCTCATTCCCAGTGGACTGCTTGGTTCAATCAGTGGTTTACTCCTATGACTAATACTCTGCACCTTTTTCTGTGTGCAAACCCAAAGCCTTCTGTAGAAAATCATACTAATTAAATGGATCCTTGCTAACAAAGCACGAAAATTCTTTGTTTCTTGTATTTTGTGTTTAAGTTATTGACAAATGAAAAAAATGTAGAATTTTACTTCTATGACTGTGAAAATGTATTTCTACCTTAGATTATCTCCTAAAATGACTGGTTTCTGATTATTCAAAGAAGAACACAGATTTTTCCATTACTTCTGATAATGACCGAAATATTGGGCAGATACCAAGAATCCCTTTTTACACTGTCTTCAGGAGGGAATGAGAAATCCACTGCAATTGTCTGAACCAATAAATGATGTACAGTGGCTCTGGGGACACACAGAGGATTCAAGGACTAATCTCTCCCAGGAATTTGGTGGCACTCGTTCCGGTGCCAGCTTGATGACCCTCCCAAGTACTTCCATCGTCCATTAGCAGTTGAATATTCAAGTGCCACTTTTGGAGCACAGGTGATCTTGGGCCTGTTTTGGAAGTAAAGGAACAAGATATAAATCTCAAGGTCCTGACTGCATTTAGATGCTCTGCAGCCTCTTCCCTCACCACCCCAGGGATTTAGTGGCCTGTGTGTTGAAGGCCAGCCCTGACAGGGTGTAACTGTGTGTGCTGGGACCAGGATGCTGTGAGAAGAGCTGTGTGGGAAAGCCATGAGAAGCCTTGTCAAGGGCCTTCCTTTCCATGGCTGGAGAGTTGCAGTAAAGTTCAGGCACTCATTCCTGGTCGTTGCCTGTGCTGCACTGTACGTCTGTGCCTGGTCACCTGGTACAAGCAGGAACAAAAAAAGACCCTTTCATGATGGCAGTCTTCACAGGGATCTCACTCCAGTCCTTTAAACTATTGCCAGGAGCACAGGGCAGAAGTCTGGCAATGAAATTTGTGGCAGCTGAAGCCTTGGCTTTGCTGGAAAGAAGCCTGTATTTCAAATATCCGTGCTAGGAAGTTGTGTCAAAGCCAACATTATTATACCCAGTTGTGTCTGGAAAAGGAGAGAAAGACAGATATGCACATAAGAAGCAGGAGCCATGAGCTAAGAAAGAGGACCCATAATGAGTTCAAATTAAATTAAATTAAGGAAAGCAAACTAATGCTTTGGAGAAAAAGAATCCTACCTATGCTTGTACAATGATAGGTTTTTAATTACCTATTACCACCAGGGAAAGACATCCTGCAGTCTCTGCATTTACTGCTTTGAAAACATTAGTGGAAAGCAAAAGGTAAATCTAATGACAGGACTTATTATGGAAGGAAAAACTAGTGAAACAGGAAGCATCATTATGCTCCAACATAAATCCACTAACACTGTCTCTAAGAAGAGAGACTGTAACTAAAAAAAAAAAAAAAAGAAAAATGGAAGAAGGATGATCTTTTTCTTGCATTAGCCTTGGTGTGGTAGCAAACAACTTATATGCTTTTTGTCAATGGCCTGGATATGTTTTTTAGCTGTTTCGATCCCTTTGAAGATGGCTATTGTAGCTGTGAGGGGCACTTTGTGTTGAGCTTCTAGCACTTGGGCTCTTTCTCTCCAGGCCATTAGATAGCAATTCTTACAGTACTCTTAAGGCAGTTCTCACTAGACTGAGTTATGATTAGTGCTAATTTTGGAAAAGGTAAATCAAACATATAGCTGGGAATTGGTTGCAACCGTCTGTGGCGTGTCAGCTACATAAATAAATTTTACATTTTTCTTTTACTAGCAAAACACCATCAGGACAAAAACTCATCCTATTTCATGGCAGAATTTCCAAGTCCTGCTAGATAGCCAAAATTTCTCAGAAACTCTCCTGAACCAAGTAGGAAATGAGCTTGCAAAACCAACAAACATTGGAGCTGCAGCATCTGCAAAGTTTCTGCATCAGTACAGTGTAATATTTGAAACATGAAGCAGCAAGGCTGGTTGTTTACCTGCCTGCAAGCTACCGGCTGGCTTGTTCCCACTTGTTTGAAAACTCAGCAGAAACACAATGCCTCTCTTGCCAGAGATATATCTTACAAGAAACAGTATGACACATGGCTGGAAAGCGAGATTAGCAGATAAAGCCAAAGCTGAGATGGGGATTTCCTCTCATATTATCCCTCAAATACACTGACAGCATTTGGGCTCTCCAAATGCTCAACGTTACCTACACTGACTTTTATGCCCTACATGGGCACTCCCGTGCAGAAGAGACCAGGGGGCTGCTTGAGTTACCAGGGATATGGAGCACAATTGCAATGACAATGCTTTCTGTTGTATGAAATTTCTGATTTTATTGCAAGGCAGGTGTACTCAAACTAAACTAATGTATTTATGCACTTTATAAATATTTTAAGTAAATACAGACTAATAGTAGTTGTTCCTTTTTTGACTAGATCTTTCTCATCCATCCAGATCAGGAGTCTGATCTCACATTTTTAAAACAGGGTAGGTTCTTTCTTTTAAAATTTAAGTTAATCCTGATTTTTACAAGAACAGCAGAGACAAGAACTAAACCTCACATTTCCAGCTGGAGGCCTTTTTGTTAAAGTTGTCATTCTAGCTTTCTCATTCCCTGTCTGTAAATTTACATGCAGCAGTTGCAATATTAGTCCTTACAAATGTTTGCACAACATTGAGGAAGCTTCCAATAGTGAGCTACCAAGAAAAAGAAAAGCATGTTCCATTTTCTTATGTGCAACCTGTAAGCCCTCCATTAAGCAGGTCAGATTTCTTCATCATCTGCCATGCTCCATTGCACAGCAACTCTAGAGAGAATTCTAGCAGCCAAAAATGGGTATTTCTGACAGTCAAAAATCAGGTAGATTTTAAAATGTTCCAGGGAAAATGTTCTGTGAAGACATTACTCTGATATGTGTGGTACAGAGCAGGTCGCAGATGGATCCTTTTTTGTTTATCACCCTGTGAGGTGTCTGCCTACATGTCCCCAGTGTTATAATCAGCTTGTAACAGTAACCAAAAACCAGAGATACCTGTGAAATGGAAAGTAAACAAGATCTTTGGTTTTGGCAAATTTTCATGGCGCGTTAATATAATTTGTACTTTGTTGGTGCACTTAATGTATGCTCAGGAGTATATCCCCTTCCTTTGGGAATGTCATCACTTCGCAAGATGCTAAAAATGCCTTGAGAGAGGATCTAGCATCACTACTGCACTATTTTTTCCTCTCTGTGTATGCATGTGTGAAAACATTGGCAGCTGCCTTGAAAAATCTACTGTACATTTTTCCTCCAAATTATCTTTCTGCCCCTCTCATTTTTTTAGAACCATGGGTTTCAGACAGAATTAGCTCCACATAGGGCAATTGCCTGCGTGGGTTCAGGTGAAATAATACTGAGAAAGCAGTTTTTTTCTGCTTATTTCTACTGGTACTGAAGGTGCCAAATTCTACTTCCTCTGCTACTCTTATCTCAGCAGGTAGCCCCAGATGTCTTCAGACATTGAGGGGGTCACTCAATTTGGCTTTGTGAATTAGAACAGTGCAAATCCGAAAGCATGCAAATAAATGGCAAAGACTGAGGGGCAGGACCCTCAAAAAGATTTAAACCTCACATTCAGATGTCAAAAACAGGTATTACTGGATATATAAAAAAATTCCCCGATGAATAAGTGGTTTAGATGGGAATTCAGACCTTATTCTGAGAGATGCTGTTACATCATGGAAGAGATACAGATTTAGATTCAAAAGAATTATACCACAGTTTTAGAAAAATCAAAGTGGAAGCAATCTAATGGAAAAACTTTTTAAAATCAGTAAAAATTTATCCCAAAATTTCAGTGAAAACTACTACAGGCCTAAAATATCTGGTTTTTGAAAAAAAAAAGAAAGGAGGGATTTTAAATAGGACAGATCTGAACTGTGAGATGAACAGAAAAAATATCTAAAAATAGCCAGCCACTATTAGCAGTTGCCAAACATGTCTTGGAGCTGTAATATAGTTCTGCCTGACCTGGAAAAGAACCCTTCCTGCAAATCACAGTCCCCAGGTGCCAAGGTAATAATGAGAAATGCTAGAAATGGTACAAAAATAAAAAATCAGGTGATACCATGGGCACACTGAGCAGGTGCAGAATTAATGGCGCTCGGAGGGCTCCGTCTGAGGATATTCTCTCCAGAGCAGAGAACACTCTGAAACCTGTACCCGGTGAACCAGGTATTCACCACCTTTTATCCATTTTCAGACAGATTTGGTTGAATCAGTAAGGCAGGGAAAACTTGGGAATTCAGCAGCTAAAGGGGCTTACATGGGTTCTTGAAGAGATTTGGAAGTCATTAAAGAGATGGGAATGGGGGAAAAAAATTAAGGTCTCTGCTCTCTGTGTCACTGTGATCCTGGCTGTTGCAGGTAACTTGACATAGGAAAGAGGAATTTGCTCATGGGCAGTTTCTCTGATGGTAGATTTGCTCAGCCTCAAACAAACAAACGAAAGAAAGCTTGTTATTCTCTCAATAGTGAGATATGTTTTGTTACTACCTCTAATTAAAGTAATTGTAACTTGTGGGTCCAGATGGGATCCACCCAAGGGTGCTGAGGGAGCTGGTGGAAGTGCTCACTGAGCCACTTTCTGTCATTTGTCAGCAGTCCTGGCTTACCAGGGAGGTCTCAGTTGACTGCAGGTGAGCAAATACGGTGCCCATCTACCAGAAGGGCTGGAAGGAGGATCCAGGGAACTGCAGTCCTGTCAGTCTGACCTCCATGCCAGGGAAGGTGATGGAGCACATCATCCTGAGTGCCATCATGCAGCATTTGCAGGACAACCAGGGCATCAGGCCCAGCCAGCACAGGTTGCTGTTTACAACTTCCTTTACAATGAGAGGGAGGTGCTGATCTCTTCCCTGCGGTATCTGCTGATAGGATGAATGGAAATGACTTAAATCTTCATCAGGGGAAGTTCATATTGGATATTAGGAATAGTTGAGAGGGTGGTCAGTCACAGGAACAAGTGCCCCAGGGAAGAGGTCATGGCCCCAAACTTGGTGTTGTGAAACATTTGGACAACACTCTTAGATATATGGCTAACTTCTAGGTTGCCCTGTGTGGAGTCAGCAGTTGGATTCAGTGATCCCCGTGGATCTCTTCTAGCTCTGTGTATTCTGTGATTTGATTCCATGGTTCAATGCTTCTATTTCAGCATAGCTGGGGGAAGGAGCTGAGATCAGGGTGCCACAGTGGTAGACACTTGTAAGGAAAAACCTGCAGTCTGAAGTGTTACAGCACAGCAGCCTCCAGGCAGAGCTGGAAGTGAAGATCCAGTTCAAGCTTGTACAATGAGCTGTCTGCAGGGTGAGTATCAGTAGGTGAGTTTGGTGGTGAGGGTGCCATTAGAACCAGTGTGAGCTACTGCAGGATTCAGTTGCCTAAAAATGGGCTCCTGGTGCTGTGTGAGATGTCTCCTTGTCTCTGGAACATCCATGCAGTGTGTGTATGACATAGGACCCTCAGAAGACATTTAATCTTCTGGAACAGCAGCAGGACACCAGGCAAGATAAGGTACTTCTAGTGCAAACACTAGACCAGTTCTGTGAATCCTCCCCATGTCCCCTGGGGAACCTCCCCCTGCAGTGGATGGATCTAGAGGGCTATTGAATGGGTGTCAGCACCTGCATTCCCAACTTCATTGACTAGAGATGTGGTCCATTTGCCTGGACAAGGACATATACATCATCATTTGGTCACCCTCAAATATTTATCTTGTGCCAGTTGAGGTGGCCAGGGAGTCTTGCCTGCACAAGCATATTTATCTGTCCTTTCAGATGGGGACATGTCCCACAGATGTCCTCTGCAAGGTGTGCACACCTTGGATTTCCCAGAGTGTCTCAGATGACAGTGGATGCCCATGTGTGAGCAAGTAAACAGAGCCCCTAGCCCAAGGTCATCCTGCCTGGTCTCTAGCAGGATCTTTGCCCTGCAGCAGGACACAAATTCCGTGTGAGCTTTCTGCAATAGCTGCCCTTGAGAGTCTCGAATAGCGCAGGAGCACTATGATTTAGGAAGCTGAACTGACCCTTCAACCTCCTTTATATGTAATGGTGCCTCATCATAGACAACTACACTGTTCACACCTAAATTTAGGTGCCTGAATCACATTTTATAAATGAATTCTAATCCCATCACTAATGAATGTTACCTTCTTTAGTTAAAGCACCTCACAGCTCCATCTCAGTTTCAGTAGCTGTACAGCACCAATGTTACACAAACTGTGCAGAGCTCCGGTTTATCTCATTAGTCCGGCAGTCTGCATGGGAGCTGTTTGAAGGCACACAGGGAATACAACAAGGAGTTTGGAAGAGAGTCTCAGAGCCAGTCTGTGAGTGTGTGACTGGAAAACTATCTGCAATCAAAGAAATTGGGGAAATATTTCTCCTTGCTAAGAAAAGGCAGCCTTTTCCTGGTATTGTCCCACACAGTTCATGGAACAAATGAGTGGGAAGAGCCCTCTATGACTAACTTGCATTGCAATAATGTGTTGAGATGTGAGTTGTTGCATAAGTTTCTCCAAACTTTTAGAAAGTGTTTTGAAGGTACTTGTTATTATTCAGGTGTGAGAAAAGGATTTATCTAACCTGGCATGCTATGCTTCATTCCCTAAGGATGCCTAAGGATCTTTTGGACAGTCACATGTTGAATCTCCCAGCTGCTCTCATTAGTGGGAAGCCTGTGACTGTGATGCCATACTTCAGCTTAAAGCCGTAGGTGGTGCTTTTGGGAAGCCCTGTTTCTGCTGCTGGAGGGACTCACATCTCTCACAGACGGGAAGGGCTCTTGTTGAAACACCAAGAACTCATAGCAGACTCCAACTATCAGAAACATGACTTGGTAGAGAAATGATTAAATACTCATCACCATCACCTCAACACCACGTGGTCAGGTGTAGCTACACAGGGGACCACCCAAGTATACAGGAACACTCCACCCTGGGCCCTGTGCTATGGGAGGTATCTGGGCCCTCCTAATACAGCAAGAGGGTTCCTAGTAGCCCAGCTCCCTCTCAGAGCAGAAGAATGAAGTTAGTCAATCTAATTAGCTTTAGCAGTGGCCAGGAGGACGTGGTCCAATAAAATATCTCCTTGTAACTGCTCTCCTACCCTGATGCCACCCTCCAGAGTTGGGTGACCAACACAGCAGGTCTGACACTCCCAAAAGCTGGTCTGACTACAAGGAATGGCTTTGATGGTGGGTATCTGGTGCCATTCCCCTCACCTCCAGACAGTGTGGAGTGGAGTGGCGCAGGAACTGTCTACTATCCAAAGCTGTAAGATGAGTTCTGCACTGCTGAGATAAGGGCACCTGTGAAGTCTTTATGGCAGCCTTGTGTTGATGAAGGGAGCAGAGGAAAGCTTTGTTGGGGGACAGGATCTGGCCCTTTCTGTTGACTTGTCCAGGTGTAATATGTAATGCTTCCCTAGTGAATGGATAGCATATTTATTCTGTCCTTAACCTGTCCCTTTTAGTGTTCTGAAGCATTCCTCAAAGATAGGAGACCACAAATTTACACTGACAAGATACGTGATCTTCTTCATAGAAATCCAGAATTTGTCCTAACTGAAATGTCTGTAGCGAGTTCTGGAAAAGGCAGACTGATTTTGTTGCTGCAGGTGTCTGTTAACAACAGTCTAAAGTAAAGTAAATTTATTGAAATTCTGTTCTTAAACCTTAAAGACTTTTGGCTCAGTGAGCCTCAGAACTTTTTGACATTTTTTCATTAATTATTTCTACTTATTGTTTTAAGACTGTAACTGCTAGTAGGGCCATTTTCATTATAAAATAATAAAGAAAATGTCTCTTCTCTGAAAAACCTACAGTTCAAACACATGAAGAAATGTATATTGTCTCTGTATTTTCTCTAAATATATGACGTGTTGCAAATTTAGAATGACTCAGTAGATGGGGCTGGAATTATTTGCAGTTAAACTAAAAGCCCAGTCAGACTCCATAAACTCAGTCAGCAATATCTTTGCGGGAAACTCTGTTTTTAAAGGGATCTCACAAGAGATATTTGGAACTACTTGCTCTGTTGTGGAGATGATTCTGTCACAGGACACTGCTGGACTTGTTTTGAACACAGATCTTGGAAGATTTTTATCAGTGCTTGGGCTCTGAGTGGTTTCTGGACAACAAATGAGCTTATCTGAATAGTATGATGAAAGGACAACCTGCAGCTGTCCTGTTAATACTTACATAACAGCTCCTTCAGCCACTATGCTGATTTAGCATACAAAGTTAAATGATTTACGTGAAAGTGCAGTTCTGAAAGTTTTGTGTTCAATTAACGTGTTCATAACTTAAAAAAATTCCTCATGGAATAATTAACTTTGTAAAAAATATTTTTTAAGCAAACAGAGCTATCCAGGAGCTGAGTTACCTGGTGCATACAGCTTGCGAAGTTTTGGAATTGCAGTTTAGTATAAAACGTGGTGCATGTGCTGAAAAAATGGAGCAGTTTCTTGCTTTTGAACAGGGGAAAAAAAAAGATCTGTAAATTCCGTTTGATCTATGCTGGGATCATTTAACCATTTCTCAAAATTTTCATAATGCTTGCAATTTCTTCCTACCTCCTATGTTTCTCGGCTGTTTCTATGGGTCAGTCTTACAGGAAAGGAGCCATAGTCTTCATACTGTAGCCATCAGATTTACAGTTATTCTTTCTCAGCTTTTTTCCACAGATTTATTGTTGGCTTGCTCTTTCTTTTTTTTTTTTTTTTTTT